>JACEWE010000041.1:443025-596734 GCA_014839755.1 Sylvia borin | reverse complement strand
AACCTCCCCCTGGACCCACCTCAACCCCCCCCCGGACCCCTCCAGGACCCCAAATTCCCCTCTGGCCACCCGAGACCACCCTGAGGAACCCCCCCCCAAAAAGCCTTTTGGGGACCCCCAAACTGCCCCCTGGAGCTCCTGACCCCACCTCAACACCCCCCTGGACCCCCAAATTTCCCTCTGGCCACCCCAGACCACCCTGAGGACCCCCCCAGAACCCTTCTGGGGACCCTCAAACCCCCCAACCACCCCCAGACCCCACCTCAAACCCCCCCCTGGACCTCTCCAGGACCCCCAAAATCCCCTCTGGCCACCCCAGACCACCCTGAGGACTCCCTCCCCAAGAAGCCTTTTGGGGACCCCCAAACTGCCCCCTGGAGCCCCTGAACCCACCTCAAACCTCCCCCGGACCCCTCCAGGACCCCCCAAATTTCCCTCTGGCCACCCCAGACCACCCTGAGGACCCCTCCCCCCCAAAAAAAGCCTTTTGGGGACCCCCAAACCACCCCCTGGACCCCCTGGACCCCTCCAGGACCCCCAAAATTTCCCTCTGGCCACCCCAGACCACCCTGAGGACCCCCCCCCCAAGAAGCCTTTTGGGGACCCCCAAACCGCCCCCCGTGAGAACAACCAACACAACGAGAAACCCCCCAAAAAACAGCACCTGATACCCAAATCCCCCCACCCCTGAGACCCCCCGCAGCCCACCCAAGGGACCCCCAAAATCCCCCCTCACCTTCCCCCTGAGCCGCCAGCTTCTTGCTCTCGGGCTGATCTGTGGGGTGAGGGGGATTCGCTGTTAGGGACCCCCCTGGATTGTGACCCCTCCCCGAGGTTTTGGGGGTCCCCCCGGGGGTCTGGGGGTCCCGGCCCCCCCTTACCGCCGTCCTCCAGCTGCCGTTTCTGCCCCCCGAAGCCCCCGAAGTCGGCGGGGGGGGGGTTGTTGTTGGGCACCGGCGGCGCCGCGTCCCCCCCGATCTTGGCTGCGATCTGGGGGGGGTTTGGGGGGCGTTAGGGGAGGGGGCGTCACCCCGAAACTGAGGGGGGGGTGCTCCTGAATGGCCCAGGGAGTTTTAAAGCTCGAAAATTCCCCCCTCGGTACGGGATCTTAAATGCACTCGGAGGCACCAAAACGGCCCAAAAATGGCCCAAATTCGCCCCAAAAAAGCTCCTGGGAACGGCCCTGGGAAATGATCTGCTTCAGATTCACGGTGAGACCCCCCAAAAACACCCCAAAATCCTCAATGGACCCCCCAAAATCCTCAATGAACCCCCCAAAAACCCCCAAAATCCTCAACGAACCCCCCAAAATCCTCAATGAACCCCCAAAATCCTCAATGAACCCCCCGAAACCCCCCAAAATCCTCAACGAACCCCCTAAAACCCCCCAAACCTTCAATGAACCTCCCAAAATTCTCAATAGACCCCCTAAAACCCCCCAAATCCTCAATGAACACCCCAAAATCCTCAATAAATCCCCTAAAAACCCCCAAAATCATCAATGAACCCCCTAAAAACTCCCAAAATCCTCAACGAACCCCCCAAAATCCTCAATGAACCCCCCGAAACCCCCCAAAATCCTCAATGAACCCCCTAAAATCCTCAATGAACCCCCCAAACACCCCAAAATCCTCAATGAACCCCCTGAAACCCACCAAAATCCTCAATGAACCCCCAAAATCCTCAATGAACCCCCCAAAACCCCCAATGAACCCCCCGAAACCCACCAAAATCCTTAATGAACCCCCCAAAATCCTCAATGGACCCCCAAAATCTCTCAATGAACCCCCCAAAACCCTCAATGAACCCCCCAAAATCCTCAACGAACCCCTCAAAATCCTCAATGAACCCCCCAAAACCCTCAATGAACTCCCCCAAACCCACCCAGGAGGGTCCCAAAGCCCCTGCGGGTGCCCCCCGAACACCCCTCGGGGACACCCAGACCCCCTGGAGAACCCCCCAAGGTGAAGACCCCTCCCCGAACCACCCCAGCACAAACAGGAGCCCCCCCAAAAAACCGCCCCGAAATCTCTCGGCCGGGGATCGCTGGACCACCGAGAAACCCCTCGGAAAGACCCCCCAGGGGCCGAGAGCCGCCCCCAGCCCCACATCGGGACCCCCCCGAGCCCCCCAAAACCTCCCCAAATTCCGAACTCCGGGACCCTCCGAAATCCCCCCCCGAGGGTCCCCGGAGCCCCTCGGCCCCGAATTGAGCCTCCCTCACGGCGCCTGGCCGTTAACCGAGGTGCTAATTACGGTAATTACCGTAATTGTTGCGCTAAAGGGCGCGCGAGAGGCGGGGGAAGGCGCCGGGGGGGGCGCGGGAGGAATTACGGTAAAGTACCGTAACTACCGTAATGACGGCGCCAGCGCCTCCCGGAACCCGGGCAAAACAACCGGAGAGGGATGCGGGGTTCGGATTGCGGCGGGGACGGGACCGGGGGGGAAAAAACGTGTCCGGGCTGAGGGGGGGGTCCCGGGGGTGGGGGAGGGGCGACCTCCCCTCCCACGACCCCCCGTGGGGGGGGAGGGGGGGCGGGGCCTTACCGGGAACGTGGGGGCGGGGCCGCGGCGCCCCGGGGGGAGTCGCGGGGGGTCCCCGACCCCTCCCGCCGCTTCCCGCCGCCCCGCCGCGCCCCTCACCTGCCGCGCGCGCTGCACCGCGTCGGCGAACGCGTCCTTGCGCCCCGTCCCGCCGCCGCCGCCGCCGCCGCCGCCGCCGCCCCCCGGGCCCCCACCGGGCCCGGCCGAGGGGGGGGCGGCGGGGGCGGCCCCGGGCTGGGGGGGGCGGGGGCGGCGCGGGGCCGAACTCGGACATGGCGGAGGCGGCGACGGGCACGGGCCGCGCTCGCCTCGGGCCGCGCGGGGCACGCTGGGAGCGCGGCGGGAAAGCCCGCCCGCACCGGCGCCGGGCGGCCAATCGCCGCGCGGGAGCGCCCTGAGTGACGGAACTCTCGGCCACTCAGCGGCTGCGAGGAGCGCGCAGCGGCCAATAGGAGACGGGAAGGCGCCGGCGCGCCGCGATTGAGCCGCGTCGTGTGAGTGGCAGCCGGGCGGGCCAATGGAAGCGCGTGGATTGGTCGCCGTGCGTGGGCCGGGCTGCGGGGTGCGCAGCCAATCGTGCTGCGCGCTGCGCCTTGGGGGCCCCGCGGGACGCCGCGATTGGCCGAGGAAGCGGAAATCGCGGAAAAGGCGGGGCCAGGGGTGAGTGACGTTGGCCGCGGCCAGTCGCTTGCGGCGCGCTCGCCGCCCACCCGCGCTACGCGGCGATTCGAGGATGCAGTTGACTGACGGCGAGTGCAGCCAATGGAGCGCCGGCAGCGGGAGGGGCGGAGCGTCCTTAGAATTACTAGCGCGGTAATCAATCGGCGGCGGGACACGAGGCGGCCAATCAGAGCCGGGCTCGGGGGTGGAGCGTGATTGGCAGCTCGCCTAGCCAATAGCGTGCGCCTCCGTGCGCGCAACGCCTAATGAGCATCGAGCAGCGATTTTGGAGGGAAACGGCGGCCAATCAGCGACCGCGCTGCAGGGGCGGCGACAAGATTGCTGCGCTCTCGACCAATCGAGTGCGCGGAGGATTCCCCGTGCCACGCCCCCGTGCTTCCCATCCCCCCCCTTCCGGTTCAGCCACTCCGGCCTCTCGGAGATCAATAAATAAAACTTTATTGATGGGGAGGGGCGGGGCCACCTCGGCTCCGCCCACTCCCCGGGGCCTCAGTCCGGGGGGAATTCACAGTATCTTGGTAAAAAACAAAACCACCCGAAGTGGCCCAGGGAGTCACTTGGGGCACGGACAGCCGTGCACAGGTGTGTCCAGGTGTGTCCAGGTGTGTGCAGCCTTGTCCACGTGTGTCCAGGTGTGTCTGCAGCTGTGTCCAGGTGTGTCCAGGTGTGCCAGCCTTAGCCAGGTGTGTCTGCAGCCTTGTCCAGGTGTGTCTGAAGCTGTGTCCACGTGTGTCCAGGTGTGTCCAGGTGTGTCCAGGTGTGTCCAGGTGTGCAGCCATGTCTGGGTGCGCCTGGGAGTTTCCAGGTGCGTTCTCAAGCCACGTCTTGTTGTGCACAGCTGTTCCCAGCCGTGCCCAGGTGCATCCAGGTGTGTCCATCCAGGTGTGTCTGCTCAGGTGTGTCTGCCCAGGTGTGTCCACCCCGGTGTGTCCGCTCAGGTGTGTCCATCCAGGTGTGTCTGCCCAGGTGTGTCCGCCCAGGTGTGTCCGTCCAGGTGTGTCCATCAAGGTGTGTCCATCCAGGTGTGCCCACCCAGCTGTGTCCACCCAGGTGTGTCCGCCCAGGTGTGTCCGCCCAGGTGTGTCAGCCCAGCTGTGTCCGTCCAGGTGTGCCCAGGTGTGTCCCTCCAGGTGTGCCCACCCAGGTGTGTCCATCCAGGTGTGCCCACCCAGGTGTGTCCGTCCAGGTGTGTCCGCCCAGGTGTGTCTGCTCAGGTGTGTCTGCCCAGGTGTGTCCATCCAGGTGTGCCCACCCAGGTGTGTCTGCCCAGGTGTGCCCAGGTGTGTCCGCCCAAGTGTGTCAGCCCAGGTGTGTCCGTCCAGGTGTGTCTGCCCAGGTGTGTCCACCCAGGTGTCCACCCAGGTGTGTCCATCCAGGTGTGTCCGTCCAGGTGTGTCGGCCCAGGTGTGCCCAGGTGTGTCCAGCTGTGGCCACCCCAAGCCCTGCTCAGTCCCGCAGCCCCCCGGGCGCTGCTCCCCCACCCCGGGGGGCTCGGCCTCGGCTCCCCAAACTCCTCAGGGCTCCTCGTCCTCCGCCGTCAGCGGCCGCTGGGGGAGGAAAAGGGGAGGGTCAGCGGGGGGGGTCACCCCAAAACCCCACCCAATGCCCCGCCCAGGCTGTCCCCAAACCTGTCCCCAAACCCCCCCTTCGCTCACCAGGGGGTCCCCGAGCCCCCCGCCGTCCAGAGGGTCCCCGAGGCCCTTGCGGAAGGTGGCGTTGCTGAAGCTGATGCTCTTGGTGTTGCGGCGGCGCCACTCCCGCCACAGCGCCCGGCCCGTCACCCCCAGGCCCAGCGCCAGCCCTGGCAGGGACAGGGACAGGGACGGGGACAGGGCGTGGTCACGGCTGGGGAGGGGTCCCCAAAAAAATAACGCCCCCCCTCCCAAAATGTGACCCCCAAAATTCGGGAGTTCGACCCCAAAATTTGGGTCCTTGACTCACTGTCGCCCTCTGGTGGCCACGGGGAGGAACTGCAGGGATGGGACCCCCCCGCTTTGGGACCCCCCAAATTTGGGACCCCCCCTCACCTTTGGGACCCGCCCCCAAATTTGAGACCCCTCCCAACTTTGAGACCCCCCTCACCTTTGGGACCCCCCAAACTTTGGGACCCCCCTTCACCTTTGGGACCCCCCCCAACTCTGGGACCCCTCTTCACCCTTGGGACCCCCTCTCACTTTTGAGACCCCCCCCTCACCTTTGGGACCCCCCTCACCTTTGGGACCCCCCCTCACCTTTGGGACCCCCCCAAATTTGAGACCCCTCCCAACTTTGGGACCCTCCCCTCACCTTTGGGACCCCCCCACCTTTGGGACCCCCCCCCCACCTTTGGGGCCCCCCTTCACCTTTGGGACCCCCCCCCACCTTTGGGACCCCCCTCACCTTTGGGACCCCCCTCACCTTTGGGACCCTCCCCCCAACTTTGGGACCCCCCTCACCTTTGGGACCCCCCCTCACCTTTAGGACCCTCCCCCCAAAAAACCCCCTCGACCTCCCCCCAAATTTCGCCTCCATCCCCCTCCCCATCCCCCACCCAGGACACCTGTTCTGGGACCACACCCCCCCGGTTTGACCCCGCCCCCGTCGCCCAGGTGAGGCCGTACCGAGGGGCAGCAGGAGCCAGAGCGCTGCCGGCCCTGAGGGGGCGGCCCCGGAGCCCCCCACCTGGCCCAGGTCACCTGTGGGGACAGCAGGGGTCAGGTGTGCACGCCGCGGGTGTGGCCAATGGGGTGTGGCCAGTGGGGTGTGGCCAGTGGGCGTGGCCGTTACCTGTCGAGGCGTTGCCCTCCCTGCTGAAGTTCCGGGTCAGGGGCTCGGGGGTCCTGAGGGGCTCTGGGGGGATACGGGGGAGGGGTCACCTGGGCACAGGTGAGGGTTTGGGGGGGGAGGGGTCACCTGGGCACAGGTGAGGGTTTGGGGGAGGGGGAGGGGTCACCTGGGCACAGGTGAGGGGGTTGGGGGAGGGGTCACGGCACAGGTGAGGGTTTGGGGGAGGGGGAGGGGTCACCTGGGCACAGGTGAGGGTTTGGGGGGGAGGGGGAGGGGTCACCTGGGCACAGGTGAGGGGGTTGGGGGGGGTCACCTGGGCACAGGTGAGGGGGTTGGGGGAGGGGTCACCTGGGCACAGGTGAGGGGTTGGCGGGGGGTCACCTGGGCACAGGTGAGGGGGTTGGGGGGTTGGGGGGGGTCACCTGGGCACAGGTGAGGGGGTTGGGGGGGAGGGGTCACCTGGGCACAGGTGAGCCGGGGGAGGGGTTTGGGGGGAGGGGAAATCTCAGGGAGGTTTGGGGTGATCTCAGCGTTACCTGTCTCACAGGTGTGTCAGGGAGTGGCTGGGGGGTGGGGGAAGGTCAAGGGGGTCTCAGGGGGTTACCTGTGACACAGGTGTGTCTGAAGGGGACATTTGGGGGGTTACCTGTGACACAGGTGTGTCCGTCACTGTCCAGGTGTTCCCCGTCGGGGCAGGTGCAGGTGAAGTGGGCGGAGCCGGGCCCGCGGGCGGGGGAGGGGAGGCACAGGAAGGAGCAGAGAGCCCCGGGACCCTCACAGCGATTGGGGCCTGGGACAGGTGAGACACAGGTGACACAGGTGAGGGACAGGTGGGACAGGTGGGACACAGGTGGGACACAGGTGGGACACGTGAGACACAGGTGAGGAACAGGTAAGACACAGGTGGGACACAGGTGGAACAGGTGGGACACAGGTGACAGAGGTGTGACACAGGTGAGACACAGGTGACAGAGGTGGGACACAGGTGGGACACAGGTGACACAGGTGGGACACAGGTGGGACACAGGTGAGACACAGGTGGGACACAGGTGGGACACAGGTGGGACAGGTGTTTTGGGGGTATTTCGGGGTGTTTTGGGGTGTTTTTGGGGTATTTTGGGGGCTGTTTGGGGCCGTTTCGGGGTATTTTGGGGTATTTTTGGGGTGTCTCGGGGCTCACCTGCCGGCTGCCTCCCCGGGTGCAGAACCACCACGGCCTCGGGGCTGAAGAGCTCCTGGGCCACCACCTGGGGACGGGGGGCGTCCCCACGGAGCCCCGCGGCCACCAGGGACCCCCGCGGGGGGTCGGTCCAGAAGGCCCAGTCCTGGGGGAGGGGACACGGGGGTCAGAGGGGACACGGGGGGGGTCAGAGGGGACACGGGGGGACATCACAGGGGACACACCTGAGGGACACAGGGGACACACGGGGTCAGAGGGGACACGGGGGGACATCAGAGGGGGACACGGGGGGGTCAGAGGGGACACAGGGGACACACCTGAGGGACACGGGGGACACGGGGGGGGTCAGAGGGGACACACCTGAGGGACACGGGGTGACATCAGAGGGGACAAAGGGGACATGGGAGGGGTCAGAGGGGACACGGGGGGACATCAGAGGGGACACAGGGGACACACCTGAGGGACACGGGGGACACGGGGGGGGGTCGGAGGGGACACACCTGAGGGACACAGGGGACATGGGAGGGGTCAGAGGGGACACGGGGGACACACCTGAGGGACACGGGGGACACGGGGTGGGTCAGAGGGGACACGGGGGACAGGAAAGGGGCCGCTGGGGGGAGGTGACAGGCCGGGGGGGGTCTCACCTGGAAGACGGCCAGCCCCAGGGGCTGGGCCAGGTGCCGGGGGTCCCTCAGGTGCGTCCTGCGGCCGCTGCCGTCCAGGGCCACGCTGGACACCGTGTGCAGGTGACCGTCAGCCCAGTACAGGCGCTGCGACGACGGGTCTGGGGGGGCACGGGGGGGTCACGGGGGGGGTCACCCGGGGCTGGGGACACACGGGGACACCCCTGGGGGGGTCACGCAGGTGAGGGGGGACACGCTGGGACCCTCACCCAGGGCCAGCCCCTGCGGCCGCTCCACGTCCTGCGTCACCAGGGGCTCGGGGGGGGCCCCGTCCTGCGCCCCCCGGGCGATGTGAGGGCGGGAGCCCCAGTCTGACCAGTACAGGAACCTGGGGACACGGGGGACAGTGTCACTGGTGTGACCAGTCTGACCAGTACAGGAACCTGGGGACACGGGGCACAGTGTCACCGGGGTCACTGGGGTCACTGGGGTCACCAGTGTGACCAGTCTGACCAGTACAGGAACCTGGGGACACGGGGCACAGTGTCACCGGGGTCACTGGGGTCACTGGGGTCACTGGTGTGACCAGTCTGACCAGTGTGACCAGTCTGACCAGTACAGGAACCTGGGGACACGGGGCACAGTGTCACTGGGGTCACTGGGGTCACTGGGGTCACTGGTGTGACCAGTGTGACCAGTACAGGAACCTGGGGACACCGGGGCACCAGTGTGACCAATATGTCACCAATGTCACCAGTGTCACTGGGGTGACCAGTGTCACCAGTGTCACCAGTGCAAACAGCGTGACCAGTGTTACCACTGCTCCCAATGTCACTGGTGTCACCGGTGTCCCTGGTGTCACCACTGTCACCAGTATCCCCAGTGTCACCAATGTCACCACTGTCCCCAATGTCCCCAGTGTCCCCCGTTCCCATCTCCCCTGCACACCCCCACATCCCACATCACTGTCACCGCCCCGAGTCCCCGTGTCCCCCCATGTCCCCCATGTCCCCGTACCTGTTCAGGGGGTCCACGACCACCGCCCCCGGCCGTGTCTGGGGGTCCCGGTGCAGTGTCCGGTGCCGTGTCCCCGTGTCCCCTGTGTCCCCTGTCCCCGTGTCCCCTGTCCCCGTGTCCCCTGTGTCCCCCCGTGTCCCCTGTCCCCGTACCCGTTCAGGGGGTCCACGACCACCGCCCCCGGCCGTGTCTGGGGGTCCCGGTGCAGTGTCCGGTGCCGTGTCCCCCCGTGTCCCCTGTCCCCGTGTCCCCTGTCCCCGTGTCCCCTGTCCCCTGTCCCCGTGTCCCCTGTCCCCGTGTCCCTGTGTCCCATGTCCCCCCGTGTCCCCATGTCCCCGTACCCGTTCAGGGGGTCCACGACCACCGCCCCTGGCCGTGTCCGGGGGTCCCGGTGCAGTGTCCGGTGCCGTGTCCCCTGTCCCCCCATGTCCCTGTGTCCCCGTGTCCCCTGTGTCCCCCTGTCCCCATGTCCCCCCCTGTCCCCCCGTGTCCCCGTACCCGTTCAGGGGGTCCACGACCACCGCCCCCGGCCGTGTCCGGGGGTCCCGGTGCAGTGTCCGGTGCCGTGTCCCCTGTCCCCCTCACTGTCCCCTGTCCCCGTGTCCCCTCCGTGTCCCCTGTCCCCCGTGTCCCCGTGTCCCCTGTGTCCCCTGTGTCCCCCTGTCCCCCCTCACTGTCCCCGTGTCCCCGTACCCGTTCAGGGGGTCCACGACCACCGCCCCCGGCCGTGTCTGGGGGTCCCGGTGCAGTGTCCGGTGCCGTGTCCCCGCGCTGTCCCCCACGGCCACGCGCCCGGCGCCCGGCTCGGTCCAGTAGAGCAGCCCGTGGATCCAGTCCAGGGCCAGGCCCCCCGGGGACCCCCGGCCCGGGACCACCCCCAGGGCCACCGCCGGGCCCCCCGCCAGCGCGCCTCTGGGGGACACGGGGCTCGGTCAGGGGGGATTTGGGGGGATTTGGGGGGGATTTGGGGGGGATTTGGGGGGATTTGGGGGCTCCTGGGGGATTTTGGGGGATTCTGGGGGGTCCCGGGGGGCTCCTGGGGAGCACAGGGGTCAGGGGGTGAACGTGGGGAGGGGATTGGGGGGGGTTTGGGGGGGATTTGGGGTCAGGGGGTGAATGTGAGGAGGGGGATTTGGGGGGATTTGGGGGATTCTGGGGGGATTTGGGGGAATTCTGGGGGGATTTGGGGGGATTTGGGGGGGTTTGGGGGAATTCTGGGGGGGGGTTTGGGGGACAGTGGGGGGCACAGGAGTCAGGGGGTGAATGTGAGGAGGGGATTGGGGGGATTTGGGGGGGATTTGGGGCTCCCAGGGGGATTTTGGGGAAGATTTTGGGGGGGTCCCGGGGGCATTTTGGGGGTCCTGGGGGGATTTGGGGGGTCCCGGGGAGATTTGGGGGTCCCGGGGGGATTCTGTGGGTCCTGGGGGGATTTTGGGGAGATTTTGGGGGGTCCCGGGGGGATTTGGGGCTTTAGTGCCAATGGAGACGGAGGTGGGAGGATTTTGGGGGGGGTCTCACGACGGGGCACCAGGGGGATTTGGGGGTCCCGGGGGGATTTGGGGGGAGATTTGGGGGGCTCTGGGGGGATTTGGGGATCCTGGGAGGATTTGGGGGTCCCAGGGGGATTTGGGGGTCCCGGGGGGGATTTGGGGACTCTGGGCAGATTTGGGGGGCTCTGGGGGTGCTCGGGGCCGCTCTGGGGGGTCCCTCACCTGTAGATGAGCCCCTCGCTGGGGTCCCCCCAGAACAGGGACCCCCCCTCGATGCCCAGCTCCAGCGCGGCCACGTGTTTGAGAGCCCCCCGCAGCGGGCGCGGCCCCGAGCCCCCCAGAGCCAGCACCTGGTGCCTGGTGCCCACCAGCAGCGTCCCGGGGGGGCCTGGGGGGGCACCGGGGTCACCCCCACCGCAGGGACCCCCCGATACCCGCGTGGACCCCCCAAAACCCCCAAATACCCGTGTGCATCCCCCAAAACCCCCAAATACCCGTGTGCATCCCCCAAAACCCCCAAATACCCGTATGGACCCCCCCAAAACCCCCAAATTCCCCCAAATCCTTGTATGGACCCCCCAAACACCCCCAGACCCCCAAATCCCCCCCCAAAACCCCCAAATACCCGTATGGACCCCCCAAAACCCTGAGAGCCCCCCCAAATCCCCCCAAAATCCACATATGGCCCCCCAAACCCCCTAAATCCCCCCAAATCTCTGTATGGACCCCCCCAAAACCCCCAAATCCCCCCCCCCAGACCCCCCAAAGCCCCCCAAAGCCCCCAATCCCTGTATGGAGCCCCCAAATCCCCCAAATCTCTGTATGGGCCCCCAAACCCCCCCTGACCCCCCCAGACCCCAAAATCCATATATGGCCCCTCAACACTCCCCAAAATCCCCAAATTTTGGGCTATTTTGGGGCGTTCTGGGGTATTTTGGGGTGGTTTTGGGTGTTCAGGGTGTGGTTTTGGGGTATTTTGGGGTGTCCTGGGGTTATTTTGGGGTATTTTTTTGGTGTTTATGGGGTGTTTTGGGGGTGTTCTGGGTGTGTTTTAGGGTGTTTTGGGATATTTGAGGGTGTTTTGGGGGTATTTTTGGGTATTTTCGGGTATTTTTGGGGTATTTTGGGGTGTTCTAGGGTATTTTTGGGGTTTTTTTGGGTGTCCTGTTGTGTTTTGGGATATTTGGGGTTATTTTTGGGTTATTTTCGGGTGTTTTTGGGGTGTCCTGGGGTTATTTATGGTGTTCTGGGGGTATTTTGGGTTATTTTCGGGTGTTTTGGGGTATTTTCGGGTATTTTTGGGGTATTTTCAGGAGTTTTAGGGTATTTTTGGGGGTGTTTTGGGGTGTCCTGGTTGTGTTTTAGGGTGGTTTGGGATACTTGGGGTTATTTTTGGGTTATTTTCGGGTGTTTTGGGATATTTGGGGTTATTTTGGGGTATTTTCGGGTGTTTTGGGGGTATTTTTGGGGTATTTTCGGGTGTTTTGGGATATTTGGGGTTATTTTTGGGGTATTTTCGGGTGTTTTGGGATATTTGGGGTTATTTTTGGGGTATTTTCGGGTGTTTTGGGGTATTTTGGGGGGTGTTTTGGGGTGTCCTGGGGTTATTTTTGGGGTATTTTGGGGTATTTCGGGGGTGTTTTGGGATATTTGGGGTTATTTTTGGGTTATTTTCGGGTGTTTTGGAGTATTTTCGGGTGTTTTCGGGGTATTTTTGGGTGTTTTAGGGTATTTTTGGGGGTGTTTTGGGGTGTCCTGGTTGTGTTTTAAGGTGGTTTGGGATATTTGGAGTTATTTTTGGGGTATTTTCGGGTGTTTTGGGGTATTTTGGGGTGTTCTGAGGTTATTTTGGGGTTATTTTTGGGGTATTTTGGGGTATTTTGGGATATTTAAGGTTATTTTTGGGGTATTTTCAGGTGTTTTAGGGCGTTTTTGGGGGTGTCACCCACCGTGGCACGTCCTGTTGTCGGCCTCCAGGCTGAAGCCGGGGGGGCACAGACACTCGAAGCCCACCCTCAGGTCCCTGCAGCCGTGGGAGCAGCCCCCTGCCCCCAGCAGGCACTCGTTCACCCCTGGGGGGCACCGGGGGGGTCAGCAGCCCCAAATCCCCCCAAAATCCCCCCAAAATCCCCCAAAAAATCCCCCAAAATACCCCCCAAAATCCCCCCAAAATCCCCCCCAAATCCCCCCCAAAATCCCCCAAAATTCCCCCCAAAATCCCCCCAAAATCCCAAAATTCCCCCAAAATCCCCCAAAATCCCCCAAAATCCCCCCCAAATCCCACCCAAATCCCCCAAATCCCCCCAAAATCCCCCCCAAAATCCCCCCAAATCCCCCAAAATCCCCCCCAAAATCCCCCCCGGAGGGGGCAGAGACCCCCCAAAGCCCCGGGGAGGGAGGGGGAGGGGGAGGGGAAAATGGGGGCGGGGGGCTCAGGGGGGGGGGTTGGGATGGTCTGGGGGGGTTAAAGGGGGATTTTTTGGGGGGGTTAAGGGGTATTCAGGAGGAATTGGGGATTTTTTGGGGGGGTTGGGGGCTTTTAGGATTTTCTGGGGGGTTTGGGGTTTTTTGGGGGGTTGAGATTTTTAGGGGGATTTGGGGGAGTTTTGGGTTTTCTGGGGGGATTTTGGGTTTTTTTGGGGGGTCTCACGGGGGCGGTTTTGGGCCCCTCCCCCCCCTTCCTCACCGCACTCCTTAAGCGGCTCGTCCGACCAGTCGCGACAGTGGCGCCGCCCGTCACAGACCTGCGCTATCGCGATACACTCGCCCGAGCGGCAGCGGAATCGGTGCGGGGGGAGACACGGCTGGGCTGGGGGAGGGGTGGGGAGGGGGCTCAGAGACCGAGACCCGCCCCGAGCATCCCCCAAACCCCCCCCGGGACCCCCGACAGCCCCCGACAGCCCCCGATACCCCCCGACACCCCCCGATACCCCCCGATACCCCCCGACACCCCCCGATACCCCCCGACACCCCAAAACCCCCCGACATCCCCCGACACCCCCCGACACCCCCCCGATACCCCCCGACAGCCCCCGACACCCCCCGATACCCCCCGACACCCCAAAACCCCCCGACACCCCGCGACACCCCCCGACACACCCCGACATCCCCCGATACCCCCCGACACCCCCCGACACCCCAAAACCCCCCGACACCCCCCGATACCCCCCGATACCCCCCGATACCCCCCGACACCCCCCGATACCCCCCGACATCCCCCGACACCCCTCGATACCCCCCGACACCCCAAAACCCCCCGACACCCCCCGACACCCCCCGACATCCCCCGATACCGCCCCCCAAACCCCCCTCAGCCCCCCCCCGGTTACCGTCGGGACACTCCTCCTCGTCGTCTCCGTCGCGACAGTCGGCGGTCCCGTCGCAGGCGCGCGCCCCGGGGATGCAGCGCCCATCGCGACATCGCAGCTGCCCGGGGGGACACGGCGGGGGGGGCGGCTGTGGAGGGGGGGGGAGGGGACAGCGGGAGGCTCAGCGGGACATCGACCCCCCCCCCAAAAAAAAAACCCCCCTCGGCCCCTCCTATCGCACGCACCACAGCCCTCCTCGTCCGAGCTGTCGCGACAGTCGGCGGTGCCGTCGCAGCGCCAGCGCCGGTGGACGCACTCCCCGGAGCCGCAGGGGAACTGCAGCGGGGGACAGGCGCGGGGGGGCCCCGGGGTCCCGCATATCGCGGGGTCCTCGTCGTCCCCGTCGCGACAGTCGGCGTCGCCGTCGCAGCGCCACAGTCGCGGCACGCAGCTGCCGTCGCGACACGGGAAGGACGGAGGGGCGCAGGGCGGCGCCGAGGGCGGAGGGGCGCAGCCCAGCTCGTCGCCGCCGTCGGGACAGTCGCGCTCGCCGTCGCAGGCGAAATGTCGCGACAGGCACGAGCCGTCGCCGCAGCGCAGCTGGTCCGCGGGGCACGGGGGGAACTCTGGGGGACGGGAATCGGGTCAGGGAGCCCCAAAAACCACCAAAATACCCAAAAATACCCCAAACCCCCAAAAATACCCCCAGAATACCCCAAAATACACCAAAACACCCCCCAAAGTACCCCCCAAAATACCCCAACATACCCAAAAAATACCCAAAAAATACCCCAAAACACCCCAAAAATACTCCCAAAAATACCCCAAAATACCCCCCAAAAATACCCCAAAGTACCTCCCAAAAATACCCCAAAATACACCAAATACCCCAAAAATACACCAAAAATACCCCCAAAATACCCAAAAAATACCCCAAAATACCTCAAAAAACCCCAAAATACCCACAAAAAAACCCCAAAAATACCCCCAAAAATACCCCTCAAATACCCCCCAAAAATACCAAAAAAACACCCCAAAAATACCCCCAAAATACCCGCGGGGACCCCCCAAGATACACCCCAAAATATCCCCGGGCACCTCTCAGCTCCCAGCGCGGGGTCTGCACCCGGGACCCCTGAGACTCCCCTCTGAGACCCCCGAGACCCCCCGGGACCCCCTGAGAAAGTTCCCCCCACTTTTGGAGTTTCACCCCAATTTTGGGGCGGTTCCGGTCACGGTTTGGGGCCAGTTTGGGGGTTTTATCCCGTTTTGGGGTGTTTTATCCCATTTTTGGGGTGTTTTATACCATTTTGGGGTGTTTTCATCCCGTTTTGGGGTGTTTTATCCCATTTTTGGGGTGTTTTATCCCAGTTTTGGGGTGTTTTATCCCATTTTTGGGGGTTTTATCCCAGTTTTGTGGGGGTTTATCCCGTTTTGGGGGGTTTTTATCCCATTTTAGGGTGTTTTATCCCATTTTGGGGGGGTTTATCCCATTTTTGGGGGGTTTTATCCCGTTTTGGGGTTTTATCCCAGTTTTGGGGTGTTTTATCCCATTTTGGGGTGTTTTATCCCGTTTTGGGGTGTTTTATCCCGTTTTGGGGGGTTTTATCCCATTTTTGGGGTGTTTTATCCCGTTTTGGGGGTTTTATCCCATTTTTGGGGGGTTTTATCCCATTTTGGGGGGTTTTATCCCAGTTTTGGGGTGTTTTATCCCATTTTGGGGTGTTTTATCCCAGTTTTGGGGTGTTTTATCCCGTTTTAGGGTGTTTTATCCCATTTTTGGGGGGTTTTATCCCGGTTTTGGGGTGTTTTATCCCATTTTGGGGGTGTTTTATCCATTTTTGGGGGGTTTTATCCCATTTTGGGGGGTTTTATCCCGTTTTGGGGGGTCCCGGTGCCGATCCGGAAGATTCTGGCGCCGTTTTTGTGCGTTTTAACCCCATTTTTTGGGGGGGTCTCAACTTTCTCCCCCCCCCCGCCTCGACCCCACCCGGCCGCGCCCTCCCCGCGCGCCGCGCTGCGATTGGCTGCCGCAGGCCCCGCCCCCGCGGGTGGCCAGTCTGGCCTCAGCCAATGGCAGCCGCGTCCGTCGCGGGGCGGGGCGGGCCGCGCGCGCTGATTGGCTTGAGCCCGACCAAGGGGGCGTGGCCGCCCAGCCCGAGGGGCGGGGCGTGACACGTGGGGGGAGGGGGGCGCGGGGTGATTGTGGGGGGTCACGGGGGGGTCACGGGGGGTCACGGAGAGCCCCAAAACCCCAAAGGAGCCCCGAGTTCCCCGTGGGGGCGGCGGCGGCGACCCCCGGTGTCCCCCCCTGACCCCGGTGTTCCCCCCCCGGTCCCGGTGTCCCCTCCCCACCCCGGTGTCCCCCCCGGCTCGGTCCATCCCGGTGCCCCTCCCCCACCCCCCCATCCCCCCCTCGGGACCCCCAAAATCCCTCCTGCCCCTCCCCCCCCCCGGCCCCCCACCTGCGCTCGGTGTCGTTGTCGTTGTCGCCGTCGCCGCTCCCAGCAGCAGCAGCAGGAGCGCGGCGATCCCGGGGCCCGTCCAGGCGCTGCCCGGTTTGTTCCCGGGGCTCCCGGTTCCGCTCCCGGGGCTCCCGGCGGGGCCCGCTCCTGTCCCGGTGCTGCCCGGTCCCATCCCGGTTCCGCTCCCGGTTCCGCTCCCGGTTCCGCTCCCGGTGTTCCCGGTGCTCCCGGCTCCTGTCCCGGTGCTCCCGGGGCTCCCGGCTCCTGTCCCGGTGCTGCCCGGTTTGTTCCCGGTGTTCCCGGGGCTCCCGGTTCCGCTCCCGGGGCTCCCGGCTCCTGTCCCGGTGCTGCCCGGTCCCATCCCGGTGTTTCCTTTCCTTTCCCTTCGGCTCTGTCCCGGGGTTTTCCAACCGGGAAAATGAAATCCCGTGTCCTGGCGCCCACCGGGAACGGAGCCGGGGCTCGGTACCGATCCCGGAGCCGGTCACTCCCGGAGCTCAACGCCGGAGCCGCTCCCGGTTCTGGTCCCGGTCCTGCTGCCGGGGCCGGTGCCGATCCCGGTGCCTCTCTGTCCTGATCCCGGAGCCGATCCCGGTGTCGGTCCCGGTCCCTATCTCGATCCCGGTCCCGGTGCCGATCCCGGACCCTATCCCGGTTCCTGTCCCTGTCCCTGTCCCTGTCCCTGTCCCGGTCCCGGTCCCGGCGCCGCCCCGTGTCCGCGGCTCCCGCCGGGCCCCATTTAACGGGCGGGGGGCGGGGCTCGGGGCGTTCGAACAGAGGAGGAGGAGGAGGAGGAGGATGGGGCGGGAAAACCGGGATTGGAGGGAGGAAAACCGGGATAAAAGCAGGAAAACCGGGATTGGAGGGAGGAAAACCGGGCTAGAGGCAGGATAAACCGGGATAAAAGCGGGAAAATCGGGATAAATGCAGGAAAACCGGGATAAAAGCAGAATAAACCGGGATAAAGGCAGGAAAATCGGGATAAATGCAGGAAAACCGGGATGGGAGCAGGAAAACCGGGATAAAGGCAGGAAAACCGGGATAAAGGCAGGAAAACCGGGATCGGGGAGAGCGGACACCGGGATGGAGGGGAGGAAAACCGGGATAGAGGGAGGAAAACCGGGATAAAAGCAGGAAAACCAGGATAAAGGCAGAATAAACCGGGCTGAAGGCAGGAAAACCGGGCTAAAAGCAGGAAAACAGGGATGGAGGGGAGGAAAACCGGGATAAAGGCAGGAAAACCGGGATAAAAGCAGGAAAACCGGGATAAAGGCAGGAAAACCGGGATAAAGGCAGAATAAACCGGGATAAAGGCAGGAAAACTGGGATAAAAGCAGGAAAACCGTGATTGGAGGGAGGAAAACCGGGATAAAGGCAGGAAAACCGGGATAAAAGCAGGAAAACCGGGCTAAAGGCAGGAAAACCGGGATAAAAGCAGGAAAACCGAGATAGGGGCAGGATAAATCGGAATAAAAGCAGGAAAACCGGGCTAAAGGCAGAATAAACCGGGCTAAAGGCAAGAAAACCGGGATAAAAGCAGGAAAACCGGGATAAAAGCAGAATAAACCAGGATAAAAGCAGAATAAACCGGGCTAAAGGCAGAAAAATCGGGATAAAAGCAGGAAAATCGGGATAAAAGCAGGAAAACCGGGATAAAGGCAGAATAAACCGGGCTAAAAGCAGGACGGAGAAGGGGCGCGGCCCCGGGGGGTCCCTGTGCCCACCCCCGCCCCAGAAGCGCCTTTGTGAAGCGTTTTCCCTCTTTTTTTTCCCCCTGGAGACGGTTCCCGGGGGGTTCGGAGCGGGTCAATAACTGCCCCAGTCGCTGCCCCCCGCCCCATTTCCAGGGTCGTTGGTCCGGGAATGAGGAACCCCACGGGGGGGGTGGGGGCACCCAAGGGACCCTCCGAGACCCCCCCAATGTCACCCCAATGTCACCCTGACCCCCCAAACCCCCTCCCCAAATTCCCTCCCCAGAACATCTCCAGCTCCTCTTCTTCTTCTCCCCCCGGAGGCGACTCGGCTCCCGTCGGATTAATTTATTAATTAATAATTATCGACTGCCGGGGGGGGGGATGGGGGGGTCCAGGGCCAGCGACAGCGCAGGGCGGGGCGGTGGGCGGGGCCCCGGGGGGCGGGGGGAGCAGGGACCATGTGGAAAGAACTTTCTGGAAGCCCCCAGAATGATCCAGGAGCTCGGGGGGGGGTCGTGGCAGTGCTGCTGCTGCTTCCGGTATAAATACGGACCTGGGGGGGTTTTTTTTGTGGGGGGTTTTTTTTTTGGGGGGGATTTTCAGGGTTTTGGGAATTCTCTGGTGTCGCTGCCGTTGGAGCTACGGGGGGGATTTGGGGCGGGGGCTCGGGGGGCTCTGGGGGGGGGCTGCAGAGTTCTGGAGCCGTGGAATGTTGGGGGTTTTTTTGGGGGTCTCAGTCGTCCTCGGTGCCGCTGCCGGAGCGATCCTGGGGAAAGGGGGAAAGGTGAGGAACGGGACCCCCGGGGTGGGGGATTTGGGGCATTTGGGGTGGGGCATTTGGGGGATTTGGGGGATTTGGGGTGGGGCATTTGGGGCATTTGGGGTGGGGCATTTGGGGGATTTGGGGTGGGGCATTTGGGGGATTTGGGGTGGGATCGGGGGGGGGTCAGCTCATAGATTTGGGATTGAGATGAGGCAACTTTGGGGTTCGGCTCAAGATGTGGGGTCAGGATGAAAGATCTGGGGTCATTCCCAGGACTTGGGGTCAGGATGAAGAATTTGGGGTCAGGATTTGGGGTCATTCCCAGGATTTGGGGTCAGGATTTGGGGTCAGGATTTGGGGTCATTCCCAGGATTTGGGGTCAGGGTTTGGGGTCCCAAGCTCTTTGCTGGGACCTGAGGACCCCAGCCCGGGGTCCAGGCTCAGGGCTCAGCCCCCAGGACCCCCCAGGACCCCCCAGGACCCCCAGAGCCCCCTGACCTCCTCCTGCTCGTCCTCGCTCTCGTCGTCGCTCAGCAGGGGTTTGGGGCGTGTCCCCCGCGCCCCCCGGCGCCGCCCCTTCCCACGTTCCGGAACCTTCTCCTTGCGGCCCAGGCGGATCTTCACCTTCACCGAGCGGGCTGCGGGCACAGCCAGAGCCCGGGGTAACCCCAGCCCCAACCCAAATCCCAATCCCAACCCCAAACCCAATCCTAACCCCAATCCTCCATCCCAATCCTAACCCTCCATCCCAATCCCAATCCCAACCCCAATCCCAACCCCAACCCCAATCCCAACCCCAATCCCAACCCCAATCCCAACCCCAATCCAATCCCAACCCCAATCCCAACCCCAATCCCAACCCCAACCCCAACCCCAACCCCAACCCCAGCCCAAATCCCAACCCCAATCCCAATCCCAACCCCAATCCCAACCCCAATCCCAATCCCAACCCCAATCCCAATCCCAACCCCAACCCCAGCCCCAATCCCAACCCCAATCCCAATCCCAACCCCAATCCCAACCCCAACCCCAACCCCAACCCCAACCCCAGCCCAAATCCCAACCCCAATCCCAATCCCAACCCCAGTCCTAATCCCAATCCCAATCCCAACCCCAATCCCAATCCCAACCCCAACCCAGCCCCAATCCCAACCCCAATCCCAATCCCAACCCCAATCCCAATCCCAATCCCAATCCCAATCCCAATCCCAACCCCAACCCCAACCCCAACCCCAATCCCACCCCAACCCCAATCCCAACCCCAATCCCAATCCCAATCCCAATCCTAGCCCCAGCCCCAACCCCAACCCCAATCCCAATCCCGGCCCCAGCCCCAGCCCCTCCCCCACACCCACCCTCGGACTCGGAGCCTTCCTCCTCGCCCTCCTCCTCCTCCTCGCTCTCCTCGCCGTCGCTCTCCTCCTCCTTCTCCACCTTCTGCCTCACGCTGGTGAACACGGACTGCAGCACGATGGAGTCCTCGTAGATCTGCGCGGGGGGGACGGGAGAGGGCAGGTCCAGAACGTTCCAGAATGTTCCAGAATGTTCCAGAACGTTCCAGAATGTTCCAGAACGTTCCTGGTCACTCTGAGGCCAGCCCGAGCCGTCCCCAGGCTGTTTATGGCCCTTCCCAAGTGTTAGTCCTGGGGACCCCAGGGGGTTTATCCAGGTCTGTCCCCTCCCTGGCCTGTCCCCTGCCCCATCCCCTGCCCTGTCCCCTCCCTGGCTGTCCCAGGAGCTCTTTATCCTGATTTGTCCCCTCCCTGGCTGTCCCCTGTCCCCTGGCTGTCCCCTGTCCCCTATCCCCTATCCCCTGTCCCCTATCGCCTGTCCCCTGTCCCCTATCCCCTGTCCCCTATCGCCTGTCCCCTGTCCCCTATCCCCTATCCCCTGTCCCCAATCCCCTGTCCCCTGTCCCCTGCCCTGTCCCCTGTCCCCTGTCCCAGGAGCTGTCCCCTGTCCCCTGTCCCCTGTCCCTGTCCCCTGTCCCCTGTCCCCTGTCCCCTGTCCCTGTCCCTGTCCCCTGTCCCCTGTCCCTGTCCCTGTCCCTGTCCCCTATCGCCTGTCCCCTGTCCCCTATCCCCTGTCCCTGTCCCTGTCCCTGTCCCCTATCGCCTGTCCCCTATCGCCTATCCCCTGTCCCCTGTCGCCTGTCCCCTATCGCCTGTCCCCTGTCCCTGTCCCCTGTCCCCTGTCCCCTGTCCCCTGTCCCCTGTCCCCTGGCTGTCCCCTGTCCCAGGAGCTGTCCCCTGTCCCCTATCCCCTATCCCCTGTCCCCTGTCCCTGTCCCTGTCCCTGTCCCCTGTCCCCTGTCCCTGTCCCCTGTCCCTGTCCCTGTCCCCACCAGGGAGCCCTCCAGGTTGAAGGTCTGCGCGTTCTGGCACAGCAGCATCACGTCCTTCTCCAGGTCGTTGAGGCTGCGGTATTTGTGGTTCCGGATGCGCTCCTGGGGGCGGGACAACGGGGGATCAGGAGGGGCTGGATCCCAGGGGATCCCGGGGGGCGGATCCCAGGGGGCGGATCCCAGCTGATCCCAGGGGGCGGATCCCGAGGGGCGGATCCCAGTGGGCGGATCCCAGTGGGCGGATCCCAGGGGGCAGATCCCAGCAGATCCTGGGGGTGGATCCCAGGGGGTGGATCCCAGGGGGCAGATCCCAGGGGGCGGATCCCAGGGGCTGATCCCAGGGGGCGGATCCCGGGGGCGGATCCCGGGGGTGGATCCCAGCAGATCCCAGGGGGCGGATCCCAGGGGTGGATCCTGGGGGCGGATCCCAGGGGCAGATCCCAGGGGAGGATCCCAGTGGGTGGATCCCGGGGGGCGGATCCCAGCGGATCCCGGGGGCAGATCCCAGGGGGTGGATCCCAGTGGGTGGATCCCAGTGGGTGGATCCCAGTGGGTGGATCCCAGTGGGTGGATCCTAGCGGATCCCAGGGGCGGATCCCGGGGGCGGATCCCGGGGGCGGATCCCCACCGCACCTTGATCTTTTTGAAGTCCACGGGTTTCCTGATGAGCTCGTAGTACTCGGGCAGCTCCTTGCGGGACGGGAGCTGGATGAAAACCTCGCTGAGCTGCCGCCCGCTGCTGCTGCGGGAGAGACCCGGGAGAGCTGCCAACCCGCGGGGGCGGGGCGGGGCGGGGTGGGGTGGGGTGGGGTGGGGCGGGGCAGGGTTTGGGGCGGGGCTGGGCGGGGCGGGGCTGGGTGGGGATTGGGGTGGGTTTGGGGTTTGGGGTGGGTTTGGGGTGGGTTTGTCACCGTGTCACCAGTGTCACCCGTGTCACCCCTGTCACTGTGTTACCTGTGTCATCCATGTCACCTGTGTCACCGGGTCACTTGTGTCACCCATGTCACTATCATCCATGTCACTGTGTCACCTGTGTCACCCGTTTCACCTGTGTCACCCATGTCACTGTGTTACTGTGTCACCCATGTCACTATGTCACCAGTGTCACCATGTCATGTCACCCGTGCCACCTGTGTCACTGTCACCTGTGTCACTGATGTCACTGTGTCACCGATGTCACCATGTCACCGATGTCACCGTGTCACACTGTCACCCATGTCACTGTGTCACCCATGTCACTGTGTCACTGTCACCGTGTCACCATATCACTGTGTCACCGATGTCACCATGTCACTGTGTCACCATGTCACTGTATCACCCGTGTCACCGATATCACCGTGTCACTGTGTCACCATGTCACACTGTCACCCATGTCACCATGTCATGTCACTGTGTCACCATGTCACTGTGTCACTCATGTCACCGTGTCACCATGTCACCATATCACCGTGTCACCATGTCACCACATCACCGTGTCACTGTGTCACCCATGTCACCACATCACCATATCACCATGTCACCATGTCACTGATGTCACCATATCACCGTGTCACCACGTCACTGTGTCACCATGTCACCGTGTCACCACGTCACCGTGTCACCATATCACCATATCACCATGTCACTGTGTCACCATGTCACTGTGTCACCATGTCACACTGTCACCCATGTCACCGTGTCATGTCACCGTGTCACCATGCCACCGTGTCACTGATGTCACCATGTCACCATATCACCGTGTCACCCATGTCACCGTGTCAGGCCACGTCACTGTGTCACCATGTCACCGTGTCACCATGTCACCATATCACCGTGTCACCATGTCACCATGTCACACTGTCACCCATGTCACCGTGTCATGTCACCGTGTCATGTCACCGTGTCATGTCACCGATGTCACCCATATCACCGTGTCACCATGTCACCATGTCACCGTGTCACTCTGTCACCCATGTCACCATGTCACCGTGTCATGTCCCCGTGTCCCCAGCACCCATCCCCCGTCCCTCACCTGTCCTTGTATTTGATGACGGCGTCCACGATTTTCCTCATTTTCCTGGTGAGGGGTGGCGGGTTTGGGGACAGTTTCTCGGCGGGGGGCCGGCCCCTCTTCTTCTGCTTGCGGCTGTCCTCGTCCTTGTCCCTGGAGCGGGGGACGGGCCCCACGGGGCCCTCGGGCTCCCGCTTCCTCTTCCTCGACGACTTCTTCTGCCTCACCTCCTCCTCGATCTCCTCCAGCGTGCCCTCCTCGATGGCCTGGGGGAGGGGCGCCGGGGGCACCGGGGGGTCACTGGGGTCACTGGGGGGTCACTGGGGCAAATTGGGGTCACTGGGGCAAACTGGGGTCACTGGGGCAAACTGGGGGGTCACCGGGGTAAACTGGGGCAAACTGGGGTCTGTGGGGGGTCACTGGGGCAAACTGGGGCAAACTGGGGGGTCACTGGGGTCACTGGGGCAAACTGGGACAGCCTGGGGGGTCACTGGGGCAAACTGGGGCAAACTGGGGTGTCACTGGGGTAAACTGGGGAAACTAGGGCAAACTGGGGAATTTGGGGGGTTACTGGGGTCACCGGGGCAAACTGGGGGTTTGGGGGGTCACTGGGGCAAACTGGGGGGTCACTGGGGTCACTGGGGGGTCACTGGGGCAAACTGGGGGGTTTGGGGGGGTCACTGGGGCAAACTGGGAGTTCGGGGGTCACTGGGGCAAACTGGGGTCACTGGGGCAAACTGGAGTCTGTGGAGGGTTACTGGGGTAAAATGGGGGGTCACTGGGGTCACTGGGGTTACTAGGGTCACTGGGGCAAACTGGGGGGTCACTGGGGTCACTGGGGCAAACTGGGGGGTCACCGGGGTAAACTGGGGCAAACTGGGGTCACTGGGGCAAACTGGGGTCACTGGGGGGTCACTGGGGCAAACTGGGGTCACTGGGGGGTCACTGGGCCAAACTGGGGGCTTTGGGGGGTTCGGGGGTCACTGGGGCAAACTGGGGTCACTGGGGGGTCACTGGGGCAAACTGGGGCAAACTGGGGGGTCACTGGGGCAAACTGGAGTCTGTGGGGGGTTACTGGGGTAAACTGGGGGGTCACTGGGGCAAACTGGGGCAAACTGGGGGGTCACTGGGGCAAACTGGAGTCTGTGGGGGGTTACTGGGGTAAACTGGGGGGTCACTGGGACAAACTGGGGTCACTGGGGTCACCGGGGTAAACTGGGGCAAACTGGGCCGTTTGGGGGGTCTGTGGAGCTTCTCCAGGTGTCACAGGTGTTTTCTGGGACATCCTGGGATAGTTTTTTGGGATCTGTGACCCTCTCCCAGCCCCCAGGTGATAGTTTTTTGGGATCTGTGACCCTTTCCCAGCCCCCCAGGTGCCCCCTGGACCCCCCTGGGACAGTTTTTGATGCTCTGTGACCCTCTCCCAGCCCCCAGGTGTCCCCCAGGTGTCCCCCAGGTGCCCCCCAGGTGCCCCCAGGTGCCCCCCAGGTGCCCCCCGGGCCCTGTCCAGGTGAGGCAGCCCCACCTTGAGCCACTGTTTCTCGGTCAGGGAGTCGCTGTAGTCCACCTCCTTGCGGTGGCGGGAGCCGCGGCCGAACATCTTCTCCTCCTCCTCCTCGCAGGTGAGGCGCTCCACCTCGGCGTCGTCCTTGAGGATCCACGAGGGCAGCTCGTCCTCCTCCATCAGCCGCGGCTTCCGCTTCGGGTTCCGCGCCTCCTCCCGCCGCCGGTCCAGGTCCATGCGCTGCCGGGGGGATTTGGGGGGTCACCGGGGGGATTGGGGGAGATTTGGGGGGTCACAGGGGGGTTTGGGGGGTCATCGAGGGGTTTGGGGGGTCATGGAGGGGATTTGGGGGTCATCAGGGGGGTTTGGGGTTCCGGGCCTCCTCCCGCCGCCGGTCCAGGTCCATGCGCTGCCGGGGGATTTGGGGGTCACCGGGGGGATTGGGGGAGATTTGGGGGGTCACAGGGGGGTTTGGGGGGTCATTGAGGGGATTTGGGGGGTCATGGAAGGGTTTAGGGGTCACCAGAGGGGTTTGGGGTTCCAGGCTTCTTCCCGCCGCCGGTCCAGGTCCATGCGCTGCCGGGGGTCACCGGGGGGGTTTGGGGGGTCATTGAGGGGATTTGGGGGGTCATGGAGGGGTTTAGGGGTCATCAGGGGGGTTTGGGGTCACCAGGGGGTTTGGGGTTCCAGGCTTCTTCCCGCCACCGGTCCAGGTCCATGCGCTGCCAGGGGGGGATTGGGGGAGATTTGGGGGGTCACAGGGGGAATTTGGGGGGCTCAGGGTGGGGTTTGGGGGGCTCAGGAGGGGGTTTGGGGTCACCAGGGGGTTTGGGGTTCCGGGCCTCCTCCCGCCGCCGGTCCAGGTCCATGCGCTGCCAGGGGGGGATTTGGGGGGTCATCGGGGGGTTTGGGGGGGTTATCAGGGGGTTTTGGGGGTCATGGAGGGGGTTTGGGGTCATCAGGGGGTTTGGGGTTCCAGGCTTCTTCCTGCCACCAGTCCAGGTCCATGCGCTGCCGGGGGATTTGGGGGGTCACCGGGGGGATTTGGGGGGTCATCAGGGGGTTTGGGGGGTCACAGGGGAGCAGGAATGGTCACCAGGGGATTTGGGGGTCATCAGGGGGTTTGGGGTTCTGGGCCTCCTCCCGCCGCCGGTCCAGGTCCATGCGCTGCCGGGGGATTTGGGGGGTCACCGGGGGGATTGGGGGAGATTTGGGGGGTCACCGGGGGGTTTGGGGGGTCACCGGGGGGTTTGGGGGAGATTTGGGGGGTCACCGGGGGGTTTGGGGGGTCATAGAGGGGTTTAGGGGTCACCAGGGGGATTTGGGGTTCCGGGCCTCCTCCCGCTGCCGGTCCAGGTCCATGCGCTGCCATGGGGGGATTTGGAGAGATTTGGGGGGTCATGAAAGGGGATTTGGGGGTCACCGGGGGGTTTGGGGGTCATCAGGGGGCTTTGGGGTTCCGGGCCTCCTCCTGCCGCCGGTCCAGGTCCATGCGCTGCCAGGGGTCACAGGGGGGATTTGGGGGGTCATGGAGGGGTTTGGGGGTCACAGGGGGGATTTGGGGGGTCACTGGGGGGATTTGGGGGTCATGGAGGGGATTTGGGCAGGGAAATTGCTTTTTCCACATTCCCACTCCTCCTCTTCCTCCTGTACCAGAGCTGGGAGACTCCAGCCCTCCTTCATCATCTTCCTCCTCCTCTTCCTCCTGGGGAGACCTTCCCTCTCCCCCACCTCTTCCTCCTCCTCCTCACATCTTCCTCCTCCTCCCCCTCATGAGATCTTCCTCTCCTCCTCAAGATCCTCATCACCTGCTCCTCTTCCTCCTCCTGTTCTTCCTCCTCGTGAGATCTCCCTCCTCCTCCTCCTCCCCAGATCTTCCTCCTCACAAGATCCTCACCGCCTGCTCCTCCTCCTCCTCCTCGTGGTCAAACCTTCCCCTCTCTCCTCCTCCTCCTCCTCCTCTTCCTCCCAGGGAGACCTTCCCTCTCCCCCACCTTCTCCTCCTCCTCCTCACATCTTCCTCCTCCCGCAGCCCTTCCTCCCTCTCCCCCTCTCCTCCTCCTCCTCCCGCTGCCCTTCCTCCCTCCCTCCCTCCTCCTCCTCACCATGAAGAGGTCGAACTCCTCCTCGTGCCGGGCGATCATTTGGTTCACGGTCTCGTCGTCGGGGACCTCGTCCTCCTCCTGGGGAGACCCAAACGGGGGGCTCAGGGTTTGGGGGGGCTCGGGGGGGTCTGACCCGGCCCCTCGGTGCCCCCAACACCCTCCTGATCTCTGGGGGGCTTTGGGGGGACTTTGGGGGGCTTTGGGGGGTCTGCCCCAGCCTCTCAGTGGCCCCCCAACACCCTCCTGATCTCTGGGGGGGTTTTGGGGGGCTTTGGGGGGGTCCAACCCCAGCCTCTCAGTGGCCCCCAACTCTCTCTGGGGGAATTTGGGGGTTCAGGAGTTTGGGGGCTCTGCCCCAGCCCCTCGGTGCCCCCAAATGCTCTCTGATCTCTGGGGGGCTTTGGGGGGTCTGCCCCAGCCCCTTGGTCCCCTCGATGATCTCCTGATCTCTGGGGGGGTTTGGGGGGTTTTGGGGGGCTCAGGGGGTCCAGCCCCAGCCCCTCGGTGCCCCCAACTCTCTCTGGGGGAATTTGGGGGTTCAGGAGTTTGGGGGCTCTGCCCCAGCCCCTCGGTGCCCCCCAACACCCTCCTGATCTCTGGGGGGGCTTTGGGGCCTTTGGGGGGCTTTGGGGGGTCTGCCCCAGCCCCTTGGTGCCCCCCAACACCCTCCTGATCTCTGGGGGGTTTCAGGGGTTTGGGGGGCTCAGCCCCAGCCCCTCGGTGCCCCCAACTCTCTCTGGGGGGATTTGGGGGTTCAGGGCTTTGGGGGGTCTGCCCCAGCCCCTCTGTGCCCCCCAACACTCTCTGGGGGGATTTAGAGGGTTCAGAGTTTTGGGGGGCTTTGGGGGGTCCAACCCCAGCCCCTCGGTGCCCCCCAACACTCTCCAGGGGGATTTATGGGGTTCAGGGGTCCAGTCCCTCAGTGCCCCCCAACTCTCTCCTGATCTCTGGGGGGGTTTTGGGGGGCTCAGGGGGGTCAGCCCCACCCCCTCGGTGCCCCCCAACACCCTCCTGATCTCTGGGGGGCTCAGGGCTTTGGGGGGGCTTTGGGGGGTCCAGCCCCACCCCCTCGGTGCCCCCCAACACCCTCCTGATCTCTGGGGGATTTCAGGGGTTTGGGGGGCTCAGCCCCGGCCCCTCAGTGCCCCCCGACACTCTCAAGGGGGTTTGGGGGGTTCAGGAGTTTGGGGGTGCAGCCCCTTGATGCTCTCCTGATCTCTGGGGGGGTTTTGGGGGATTTTGGGGGGCTCAGGGGGGTCTGCCCCAGCCCCTCAGACCCCCAACTCTCTCAGGGTGATTTGGGGGTTCAGGACTTAGTTTGGGGGTCCAGCCCCTCAGTGCCCCCCAAAGCTCTCCTGATCTCTGGGGGGTTTTGGGGGATTTTGGGGGGCTCAGGGGGGTCTGCCCCAGCCCCTCAGACCCCCAACTCTCTCAGGGTGATTTGGGGGTTCAGGACTTAGTTTGGGGGTCCAGCCCCTCAGTGCCCCCCAACATTTTCCTGCTCTTTGAGGGGCTTTGGGGGTCCAGCCCCTCGGTGCCCCCCAACTCTCTCCTGATCTCTGGGGTGATTTGGGGGTTCAGGAATTTGGGGTCCAGCCCCTGGGTCCCCCCAAAGCTCAGGGGGGTTCAGCCTCTGGGGGCTCTGGGCTCCTCCCGGCTCCTTCAGGCAACTTCGGAGATTTTATTCTTTTTTTTTTAAATGATTTTCAAATTTTTTGGGGGTTTTTTTTGGGTGATTTCAATTTTTTTGGGTTTTTTTTGGGGTGATTTCAATTTTTTTGGGAGGATGATTTTAAATTTTTTGGGTGGGGTTTTTTTTTTTTTTTTTGGGTTATTTCAATTTTTGGAGGTTTTTTTTTAACGATTTCAATTTTTTGGGTTTTGTTTTTTTTGTGTGATTTCAAATTTTTGGAGGGTTTTTTTTGTGATTTCAAGTTTTGGAGGTTTTTTTTTGATGATTTCAATTTTTGGGGTTTTGTTTTTTGTGTGATTTCAATTTTTTGGGGTTTTTTTTTGGGTGATTTCAAATTTTTTGGGTTTTTTTGGGGTGATTTCATTGTTTTGTTTTGTGGTTGTGTTTTTTTTTGGGTAATTTCAATTTACTTTTGGGGTATTTTTGGGTGATTTCAATTTTTATTTTTTGGGTGATTTCAATTTTTATTTTTTGGATGATTTCAAATTTTTGGGTTTTTTTTGGGGGGGTGATTTTAATTTATTTTTGGTTTCCTTTTGAGTGATTTCAATCTTTTTTGGGGTTTTTTTTTGGGATAATTTCAATCTTTTTTGGGTTTTTTTTGGTGATTCCAATTTTTTTTTTTTTTTTAGGCAATTTCGATTTTTTCCCCTTTTTTTCTTACGTGATTTCAATTTTTGGGGGTTTTTTTTTTGGTGATTACAATTTTTGTTCATTTTGGGTTTTTTTTGAGGCAATTTCGATTTTTTTTTTCCTTTTTTTCCTTTTTTTCTTATGTGATTTCAATTTTTTTTGATTTTCATTTTTTTGGGGGCCGTTTTACTGCATTTTAATTCATTTCTGGGCTGTTTGATTTTTTATTTCCTCTTTGTTTTGATGCTTCAGCTCCTCTCTGGGCCGTTTTCCACCTGATTTTTTCCCAAATTTGTGTCATTTTCCTCTTTCCAGGGGCCTTTTAGTTGGATTTTAATTATTTTAATTCATTTTGAGGAGGGGAATTTCAATGTGATTTCCTTTTTTTTTTTTTAATTTTCTCGTTTTCAGGCATTTTTATTATTAATTTTTTTTTTCTTTCAGCCCATTTTGGTTTTCAGGCAGCTTCTTCTCATTTTGGGCTCATTTTGGGCTCATTTTGGGCTCATTTTGGGCCATTTTGGGCTCATTTTGGGTCCTTTTGGGCCATTTTGGGCTCATTTTGGGCTCATTTTGGGCTCATTTTGGGCCATTTTGGGGCATTTTGGGCCATTTTGGGCTCATTTTGGGTCCTTTTAGGCTCATTTTGGGCCATTTTGGGCAATTTGGGCTCATTTTGGGCCATTTTGGGCCATTTTGGGCTCATTTTGGGTCATTTTGGGCCATTTTGGGCCCATTTTGGGCTCATTTTGGGCTCATTTTGGGCTAATTTTGGGCCATTTTGGGCTCATTTTGGGCTCATTTTGGGCTCATTTTGGGCCATTTTGGGCCATTTTGGGCCATTTTGGGCCATTTTGGGGCATTTTGGGCTCATTTTTGGCCATTTTGGAGCCTTTTGTGGCTGTTTTTTGTTCGTTTTTTGCTCATTTTACCTGATTTTGGCCAGTTTATCTCAGCTTTGGCACTTTCAGGATGGATTTTAATTCACTTTTGACACCTTTATTCAGATTTTAACTCATTGACATTTTCACTCAGATTTTAATTCACTTTTTGACCCTTTCAGTCAAGTTTTAACCCATTTTTGGCACTTTTATTCAGATTTTAACTCACTTTTTGACACTTTGAGTCAGTTTTAACTCACTTTTGACCCTTTCAATCAAATTTTAACTCACTTTTGACACTTTCTCTAAGATTTTAACTCACTTTTGGCAATTTCAGGCTCTTTTTTAATGCACTTTTGACCCTTTCAGTCAGTTTTAACTCACTTTTGACCCTTTCTCTCAGATATTAACTCACTTTTGACACTTTTATTCAGATTTTAACTCACTTTTTGACAGTTTCACTCAGATTTTAACTCACTTTTGACCCTTTTACTCAGTTTTAATTCACTTTTGACCTTTCCAGGCCGTTTTTTTTCCTCCCTTTTCCCATTTCCAGGTGGATTTTAACTCGTTTTTGGGCCATTTTCAGGTCCTGGCTCCTTTTTTTTGGGAATTTTGTTCTCATTTTATCTCCCTCCTCCTGGCACTCACCTGCCACTTCCAGCTCCTTTTTCCTTTGGTTATTTTGGGGTTTTTTTCCCCAGTTCTGCCACTTTCAGGCGATTTTCAGCTTATTTTTGGCATTTTGAGGCTGGTTTTAGGCAATTTTTGGCGTTTTCAGTCTGTTGTAATTTAATTTTGGGCATTTTCAGACCTGTCTCTCTTCACTTTAGACCATTTAAAATCCAGTATAATTTAAAATCTATATAAATATATAAAATAACACCAAATAAATTTATAAAACGATATAAAATCTGATCTAAGCAGCACTCTCAGGCTGCTTTAATTCCCATTTTTGGCACTTTGAGATGGTTTTAAGCAAATTTTTGGCATTTTCAGGCCTGGCCCTCCTCACTTTTGTCCCTTTAAAATCCAATAGCATTTAAAATCTGATATAAATATATAAAATCATATAAAATAAACTCAAATAGTCATAAAATCTGATCTTAGTGGCACTTTGAGGCAGTTTTAATTCCCATTTTTGGCACTTTGAGGCAGTTTTAATTCTCATTTTTGGCACTTTGAGGCAGTTTTAATTCTCATTTTTGGCACTTTGAGGCAGTTTTAATTCTCATTTTTGGCATTTTCAGGCCTGGCCCTCCTCACTTTTGGCCATTTTAGGACTATTTAAAATCCGATATCACTAAAAACGTATACAAATATATAAAATCATATAAAATAAAGTTATAAAATGATATAAAATCTGATCTTAGTGGTTCTCAGGCTGCTTTAATTCTCATTTTTGGCACTTTGAGGCAGTTTTAATTCCCATTTTTGGCACTTTGAGGCCTGGCCCTCCTCACTTTTGGCCATTTAAAATCCAATAGCATTTAAAATCTGATACAAATATATAAAATCATATAAAATAAATTTATAAAACGATATAAAATCTGATCTTAGTGGCACTTTGAGGCAGTTTTAATTCTCATTTTTGGCACTTTGAGGCAGTTTTAATTCTCATTTTTGGCATTTTCAAACCTGGCCCTCCTCACTTTTGGCCATTTAAAATCCGCTATCATTTAAAATCTGACACAAATATATAAAATCATATGAAATAAACTCAAATAGTCATATAAAATCTGATCTCAGTGGTTCTCAGGCTGCTTTAATTCCCATTTTTGGCACTTTGAGGATGGTTTTAAGCAAATTTTTGGCATTTTCAGGCCTGTCCCTCCTCGCTTTTGTCCCTTTAAAATCCAATAGCATTTAAAATCTATATAAATATATAAAATAACATCAAATAAATTTATAAAATGATATAAAATCTGATCTAAGCAGCGCTCTCAGGTTATTTTAATTCTCATTTTTGGCACTTTGAGGCAGTTTTAATTCTCATTTTTGGCACTTTGAGGCAGTTTTAATTCTCATTTTTGGCAATTTCAGGCCTGGCCCTCCTCACTTTTGGCCATTTAAAATCCGCTATCAGTTAAAATCTGATATAAATATATAAAATAAATGTATGAAATGCTGTCCAGTGCAGAGGAGCAGCGTGGGGCCCTGGGCTGGGCCCTGCCTGGGGACCCTTTAAAATCCAATAGCATTTAAAATCTGATATAAATATATAAAATCAAATAAAATAAATTCAAATAGTCATATAAAATCTGATCTTAGTGGTTCTCAGGCTGTTTTAATTCTCATTTTTGGCACTTTGAGGATGGTTTTAATTCTCATTTTTGGCACTTTCAGGCCTGTCCCTCCTCACTCTTGGCCATTTTAGGACCCTTTAAAATCCAATATCACTAAAAATGTATCCAAATATATAAAATTATATAAAATAAAGTTATAAAATGATATAAAATCTGATCTTAGTGGTTCTCGGGTTGTTTTAATTCCCATTTTTGGCACTTTGAGGCAGTTTTAATTCTCATTTTTGGCACTTTGAGGCCTGGCCCTCCTCACTTTTGGCCATTTTAGGACCATTTAAAATCCTCTATCATATAAAATCTGATATAAATATATAAAATAAATGTATGAAATGCTGTCCAGTGCAGAGGAGCAGCGTGGGGCCCTGGGCTGCAGGAGCTGGGGCAGGATTAATGGGCAGTGGAGACTGAAGGACCCCGCTCACCTTTAGAGGTGCTTCCTCGGAGTCCAGGCACAGGGAGGAGGCAGCGTGGGGGAAGCTGCCAGTGCCCGCGCTCTGTCTGCTCTGTGGATAAACACAGCGATTCAGGCTCCAGGGCTCTCAATCCCACACCTGCTCTGCTACTCTCCTTGCTTTTTTCTCTTGGTTTTTTTTTTTTTTTCCTAATTTTTTTCTAATTTTTTTCTAATTTTTTCTCATTTTTTTCTCATTTTAATTTTTTTTTCATATTTTTTTCCTCACGTTTTCATATTTTTTCTCATTTTTTCATATTTTTCCTCATTTTTTCTAATGTTTTTTCTTTTTTTTTCTTATTTTTCCTCATTTGTTCTCATTTTTTTCTCATTTTTTCCTCATTTTTTTCTATTTTTTTTCATATTTTTCTTTTTTCTCGTTTTTCTCATATTTTTTCCTCATTTTTTCATATTTTTCCTCATTTTTTTCCTCATTTTTTTCATATTCTTTTCCAATTTTTTCTCAATTTTTTCCTCATTTTTTCATATTTTTTCATATTTTTTCTCATTTTTTTCCTCATTTTTTCCAATTTTTTTCATTTTTTTCATATTCTTTCTCATTTTTTCTCATTTTAAATTTTTTTCGTATTTTTTCTCATTTTTAAATTTTTTTTTTTCATATTTTTTCTCATTTTTAATTTTTTTTCATATTTTTTTCTCTTTTTTTTCATATTTTTTCTCATTTTTTTCATATTTTTTCTCATTTTTTCCTCTTTTTTTCTCATTTTTTTCATATTTTTCTCATTTCTTTCTCATTTTTTCCTCATTTTTTAAAATATTTTTTCATATTTTTTCCCTCATGTTTTCATATTTTTTTCTCATTTTTTCTCATTTTTTCTCATTTTTTCTAATTTTTATTCATATTTTTTTCTCATTTTTTCATATTTTTCTCTTTTTTTTCATATTTTTTTCTCATTTTTTTCTCTTTTTTTTCATATTTTTTTCATATTTTTTCTCATTTTTTCCTCATTTTTCTCATATTTTTTCTAATTTTTTCATATTTTTCCTCATTTTTTTCTCATTTTTTCTCATTTTTTTCATATTTTTTCTCATTTTTTCCTCATTTTTTTCATATTTTTTTTCATATTTTTCCTCATTTTTTTCATATTTTTCCTCATTTTTTCCTCATTTTTTTCTAATTTTTTCCTCATTTTTTCTCATTTTTCCTCATTTTTTTAATATTCTTTTCATATATTTTTCTTATTTTTTTCTTTTTTTTTCATATTTTTTTCATATTTTTTCTCATTTTTTCATATTTTTTCTCTTTTTTTTCATATTTTTTCCTCATTTTTTCCTCTTTTTTTTCTCATTTTTTTCTCATATTTTCTCATATTTTTTTCCTCATTTTTTCTCTCTTTTTTTCCTTTTTTCTCTTTCCCCGACGCTGCTTTCCCAAAAATAATCAAAAATAAAAATATAGAGATCTATAGAGACATATATCCTCCGACCCCGCTCCTGCCTCTGGGGGGATTTGCTTTTGTTGCCTTAATATTTACTTTATATACATACATATAATTTTTTTTTTTTGGTCCAAACACACTCCTGCCTCTGGGGGGTTGTTTGCTTTTCTTACCTTGATATTTACTTCATATATATATATGTATATATATAAAATTTCTTCTTCTTTTTGGTACATCTATAGATATAGATATAGATTTTTTTTCTTTTGGTAGATCTATAGATATAGATACCCTCCAACCACACTCCTGCCTCTGGGGGGGATTTGCTTTTCTTGCCTTGATATTTGCTTTTTATATATATAAAATTTCTCTTTTTTTTTTGGTAGATCTATAGATATATATATGTAATTTCTCTTTTTTTTTTTTTGGTAGATCTATAGATATATATATATATAATTTCTCTTTTTCTTTTGGTAGATCTATAGATACAGATACACTCTGACCACACTCCTGCCTCTGGGGGATTTGCTTTTCTTGCCTTGATATTTACTTTATATATATATATAAATTTTTTTTTTGGTAGATCTATAGATATAGATATATAATTTCTTTCGGTAGATCTATAGATATAGACATACTCCAACCACACTCCTGCCTCTGGGGGGGATTTGCTTTTCTTGCCTTGATATTTGCTTTATATATATATATATATTTTTTTTTTTTTTGGTAGATATATAGATATAGATCTAGATACATAATTTATTTTTTATTTTTTTGGTAGATATATAGATCTAGATATATAATTTCTTTTGGTAGATCTATAGATATAGATATACTTTGACCACACTCCTGCCTCTGGGGGGGATTTGCTTTTCTTGCCTTGATATTTGCTTTATATACATATATATAATTTTTTTTTTTGGTAGATCTATAGATATAGATATAATTTCTTTTTTTTTTTTTTGGTAGATCTATAGATATATATATATAATTTCTCTTTTTTTTTGGTAGATCTATAGATATAGATATATAATTTCTCTTTTTCTTTTGGTAGATCTATAGATATATATATGTAATTTCTCTTTTTTTTTGGTAGATAGATAGATAGATAGATAGATAGATATAATTTCTCTTTTTCTTTTGGTAGATCTATAGATACAGATACACTCTGACCACACTCCTGCCTCTGGGTGGGATTTGCTTTTCTTGCCTTGATATTTACTTTATATATATATATATATAATTTTTTTTTTTGGTAGATATATAGATATAGATATAATTTTTTTTTTGGTAGATATATAGATATAGCTATATAATTTCTTTTTTTTTCTTTTGGTAGATCTATAGATATAGATACACTTTGACCACACTCCTGCTTCTGGGGGGGATTTGCTTTTCTTGCCTTGATATTTACTTTATATATATATATATACTTTTTTTTTTGGTAGATCTATAGATATAGATATAATTTCTCTTTTTCTCTTGGTAGATCTATAGATATAGACACACTCCAACCACGCTCCTGCCTCTGGGTGGGATTTGCTTTTCTTGCCTTGATATTTACTTTATATACATATATATAAATTATATTTTTTTCCTTCTGTCTGACTGCTGAACCCCCATTAAAAAAAAAACCCCAAAAAAACCAAAAAATTCACCAAAAAACCTCCAACATAAATGAATCCCCCGAGGCCGGGGCTCACCTCGTCCTGCTCCTCGTGCTCCAGGATGGCCTGCAGGAAGGCCCTGCGCTCGTGGCTCGAGGATTTCTGGTCGAACATCCCAGCCTGGATGACCTTCTGGTCCACGTTCAGCTTGTACTTGGCCGCGGCCAGGATCTTCTCCTCCACGCTGTTGACGGTGCAGAGGCGCAGCACACGCACCTCGTTCTGCTGCCCGATGCGGTGCGCCCTGTCCTGGGCCTGCAGGTCCTGGGGAGGGGAAAAAAGGGGGTTTTTAGGTTTAAAAGGGTTCTGTGAGCCCTGTCCTGGGCACCAGGGTTCTGTGAGCCCTGTCCTGGGCCTGCAGGTCCTGGGGAGGGACAGGGAAAGGGAAAAAAGGGAGTTTTACACTTAAAATGGTTCTGTGTGAGCCCTGTCCTGGGCCTGCAGGTCCTGGGGAAAGAAAAATGGGGGTTTTTTAGGTTTAAAAGCGTTCTGTGAGCCCTGTCCTGGGCACCAGGGTTCTGTGTGAGCCCTGTCCTGGGCCTGCAGGTCCTGGGAATAAACAGGGGAAAAGGGTTTTTGGAGTTAAAATGGTTCTGTGAGCCCTGTCCTGGGCCTGCAGGTCCTGGGGAAAAATGGGGTTTTTTAGGATTAAAAGGGTTCTGTGAGCCCTGTCCTGGGCCTGCAGGTCCTGAATGGGGGAAAGGGAAAGGGAAAAAAAGGGAGTTTTAGGTTTAAAAGGGTTCTGTGAGCCCTGTCCTGGGCCTGCAGGTCCTGGGGAGGGGGAAAAATGGGGGTTTTTAGGCTTAAAATGAGAGGGGAGAGGTGTGGAGGAGTGTGGGTGTTCCTGGGGATGTGACAATGGAGCACCAGGGTTACCTACATCCTGTGGGACGTGGGGTTGTCTTGGTTAAAGGGTCCCCAAATCCCTGGTTTTGTCCCCAAAATCCACAGGGATTCCTGAGGATGGTGGGGATGTGGGAATGGAGCACCAGGGTTCTGTGAGCCCTGTCCTGGGCCTGCAGGTCCTGGGGGAAAATGGGGTTTTTTAGGATTAAAAGGGTTCTGTGAGCCCTGTCCTGGGCACCAGGGTTCTGTGTGAGCCCTGTCCTGGGCCTGCAGGTCCTGGGGAAAGAAAAATGGGGTTTTTTTAGGTTTAAAAGGGTTCTGTGTGAGCACTGTCCTGGGCCTGCAGGTCCTGGGGAAAGGAAAAATGGGGTTTTTTTAGGTTTAAAAGGGTTCTGTGAGCCCTGTCCTGGGCCTGCAGGTCCTGGGGAAAGAAAAATGGGGGTTTTTTAGGTTTAAAAGGGTTCTGTGAGCCCTGTCCTGGGCCTGCAGGTCCTGGGGAGTGCACAGAGAAAGGGGTTTTTGGAGTTAAAATGGTTCTGTGTGAGCCCTGTCCTGGGCCTGCAGGTCCTGGGGAGGGGAAAAATGGGGGTTTTTTAGGCTTAAAATGAGAGGGGAGAGGTGTGGAGGAGTGTAGGTGTTCCTGGGGATGTGACAATGGAGCACCAGGGTTCTGTGAGCCCTGTCCTGGGCCTGCAGGTCCTGGGGAGGGGAAAAATGGGGGTTTTTAGGATTAAAATGGTTCTGTGAGCCCTGTCCTGGGCCTGCAGGTCCTGAATGGGGGAAAGGGAAAGGGAAAAAAGGGTTTTTTTAGGTTTAAAATGGTTCTGTGAGCCCTGTCCTGGGCCTGCAGGTCCTGGGGAGTGCACAGAGAAAAGGGGTTTTGGAGTTAAAATGAGAGGGGAGAGGTGTAGGTGTTCCTGGGGGTGGTGGGGATGTGGGAATGGGATCACCAGGATTACCTACATCCTCTGGGACATGGGGCTGCTTTGGTTAAAAAGTCTCCAAATCCCTGGGTTTGTCCCCAAAACCTGCAGCTGTTCCTGAGGATGTGGCAATGGGATCACCAGGACTGTGTAAATCCTTTGGGGATCCATTTGGGGATCCCTTTGGGGATCCATTTAAGGCTCCATTTGGGGATCCCTTTGAAGCTCCATTTGGGGCTCCATTTAGGGACCCATTTGAGGATTCATTTGGGAATCCCTTTGGGGATCCCTTTGGGGCTCCATTTAGGGACCCATTTGGAGCTCCATTTAAGGATCCATTTGGGGCTCCATTTGGGGCTCCATCTGGGGATCCATTTGGGGATCCATTTAGCCATCCATTTAGGGACCCATTTGGGGATCCCTTTGGGGACCCATTTAGGGATCCCTTTGGGGCTCCATTTGGGGCTCCATTTGGGGATCCATTTGGGGTCCCATTTATGGATCCATTTGGGGATCCATTTGGGGCTCCATTTGAGGACTCATTTGAAGCTCCATTTAGGGATCCATTTGGGGATCCATTTGGGGCTCCATTTGGGGATCCCTTTGGGGTCCCATTTATGGATCCATTTAGGGATCCCTTTGGGGCTCCCTTTGGGGCTCCATTTGGGGATCCATTTGGGGCTCCATTTGAGGACTCATTTGAAGCTCCATTTAGGGATCCATTTGGGGATCCATTTGGGGCTCCATTTGGGGATCCCTTTGGGGATCCATTTGGGGCTCCATTTAGGGATCCATTTGAAGCTCCATTTAGGGATCCATTTGGGGCTCCATTTGAGGACCCATTTGAAGCTCCATTTAGGGATCCATTTGGGAATCCCTTTGGGGCTCCATTTGGGGACTCATTTAAGGCTCCATTTGAGGATTCATTTGGTGACCCATTTGAAGCTCCATTTAGGGATCCATTTAGGGCTCCATTCAGGGATCCATTTAGGGATCCACCCGGGGATCCCGTTGGGGATCTGGCCGTACCTGGTGAGGGTTCCAGTCGCTGTCGAAGATGATGACAGTGTCAGCAGACTGCAGGTTGAGGCCCAGGCCCCCAGCCCTGGTGCTCAGCAGGAAGATGAAATATTCGGAGCCCGGCTCATTGAAGGTCTTCAGCAACATCCCCCTGTCCTCTGCCTTGGTGGTCCCTGGAATTCCCATGGGGATGGTCATTCCCCAGCCTCCGGACCCCGGGCAGAGGGACAGGGGAAAGGGCTGGGTTTGGGGGAAAATTGGGGGGAAATTGGGGAAAATTGGGGGGAAATTAAGGGAAAATTGGGGAAAAAATTTGGGGAAATTGGGGGAAAAATTGGGGAAAATTGGAAAAAAATTGGGGGAAAATTGGGGGGAAATTGGGGATAAAATTGGGGGAAAACTGGGGAAAATTGGGGAAAACTCAGGGAAAATTAAGGGAAAATTGGGGGGAAATTGGGGAAAAAACTGGGGAAAATTGGGGGAAAATTGGGGGAAAAACTGGGGAAAAACTGGGGGGAAATTGGAAAAAATTGGGGGAAAATGGGGGAAATTGGGGAAAAATTGGGGGGAAAATTGGGGAGAAATTTGTGATAAAATTGGGGGAAAATTGGGGAAAAAATGGGGGGAAAATTGGGGAAAAATTGGGGAAAAAATTGGGGAAAATTGGGGGGAAAATTGGGGGAAAAATGGGGGGAAATTGGGGAAAAAATGGGGAAAAATTGGGGGGAAATTGGGGGAAAATTGGGGAAAAATGGAGGGAAAATGGGAGAAAAAAAGGGGGAAAATTGGGGGGAAAATGGGGGGGAAATGGGGGAAAATTGGGGGAAATTGGGGAAAAATTGGGGAAAAATTGGGAAAAAATTGGGGGGACATTTGGGATAAAATTGGGGGAAAACTGGGGAAAATTGGGGAAAAAATGGGGGAAAATTGGGGAAAAATTGGGGAAAAATTGGGGGGAAATTGGGGAAAATTGGGGGAAATTGGGGGGAAATTGGGGAAAATTGGGGGGAAATTGGGGGAAAATTAAGGGAAAATTGGGGAGAAATTGGAGGAAAAATTGGGGGGAATTGGGAAAAAATTGGGGGGAAAATTGGGGAAAATTGGGGGAAAATGGAGGAAAAAATGGGGGAAAATTGGGTCATTTTTTGTGCCTCCTGAATTAATTTTGGCACCATGGATGGGTTTGGGTTGGATGGGAGCTTATTGGAGCTCAATATTGATCTTTATTGGCCTTGATATTGATCTTTATCAGCTTTAATATTGATCTTTATTGGCAGCTCAATATTGATCTTTATTGGCCTCCATATTGATCTTTATTGGCCTCATATTGATCTTTATGGGCCTCCATATTGATCTTTATTGGCCTCATATTGATCTTTATTGGCCTCGATATTGATCTTTATTGGCCTCATATTGATCTTTATTGGCCTCTATTGATCTTTATTGGCAGCTCAGTATCAATGTCTCAATTTCTATAAAAAAACCTATTTATATAACGTAATATTTATAGAATATAAAACATTTCTTTCTATAAAATAAGTTTTCTATTATATAGAAACATATAAAATTATATATCACATATAAATACATAACACAAATATTTAATGCAAACATTATTAATCAATATCTCCCTTTCTCCCTTGATATCTGAAATTGATCTCTGTGTCTTCACATCTATTTTAATATTTTTATAGTTTGGCTTAAGGGATTGATCTTTGTCATTAAGATTTATCTTCATTTACATAATTTTATAATTTATATTATTTATATTTATATTTATATTTATATTTATTTATATTTATATTTATATTCTATTATTAACATTATTTATATTAATTCCTCTTCATTACAAAGGTGAAGAGATTTGACATTTATCTTTCCATCCTGATGTTTGATTCATTATTATTTTTTTTAATCTCAGTATTCCTCAGCATCTTTCTGCCCAGCCCAACATCTTCATTCCTCCACATCCCACCTTGACCAGGACACCCTGTCCCTGTCCCTGTCCCTGTCATTGTCCCTGTCCTGTCCTGTCCCTGTCCGCGTCATTGTCCCTTTGTCCCTGTCCCTGTCCCATCCCTGTCACTATCCCTGTCCCTCTGTCCCCTGTCCCTGTCCTGTCCCTGTTCCTCTGTCCTCTGTCCCTGTCATTGTCCCTTTGTCCCTGTCCCTCTCCCTGTCCCTCTTGTCCCCTGTCCTGTCCCATCCCTGTCCCTCTCCTGTCCCCTGTCCCTCTCCCTGTCCCTGTCCCTCTGTCCCGTCCCTCTCCTGTCCCTGACCCTGTCCCTGTCCTTGCCCTGTCCCTCTGTCCCTGTCCCCTGTCCCCTGTCCCGTCCCTGTCCCCTGTCCCCTGTCCCTGTCCTGTCCCTGTCCCCTGTCCCCTGTCCCTGTCCCTCTGTCCTTGTCCCTGTCCCATCCCTGTCATTGTCCCTTTGTCCCTGTCCCTACCCCTGCCCTGTCCCTCTGTCCCCTGTCCTGTCCCTGTCCCTCTGTCCCCTGTCCCTGTCATTGTCCCTGTCCCTGTCCCTCTCCTGTCCCCCCGTTCCTGTCCCTGTCCCTGTCCCTCTGTCCCCTGTCCCCTGTCCCTGTCATTGCCCCTGTCCCTGTCCCTGTCCCTCTGTCCCCTGTCCCCATCCCTGTCCCTGTCCCCCTGTCCCTGTCCCTGTCCCTCTGTCCCTGTCATTGTCCCCTGTCCCTGTCCCCATCCCTGTCCCTGTCCCTGTCCCTGTCCCTCTGTCCCCATCCCTGTCCCATCCCTTTGTCCCTGTCCCTGTCCCTGTCCCTTTGTCCCTGTCCCTGTCCCTGTCCCCAGGGCCACTCACCATCCAGCCTGAGGTATTTGAAGCCACGGTAGGCGAAGTAATCCTCCATGATGGTCATCAGGGAGGTCATCTGGCAGAAGAGCAGCACTTTGTGGTTGGTGGCCCTGAGTTTGGGCAGGATCCTGTCCAGCAGCTCGAATTTCCCAGAGGCACGGTACAAATCCAGCCTGGAGTGGGCAAAAATGGGTAAAATCAGGGAAAAAATGAGGATTTGGGGTTTAAAATGTGGTGTTTGCTCATTGGTGGGATGTCTGGGGTGAAGATCACTCCAGAATGAGAGAAAAAATTGGGATTTAGGGTTAAAAATGTGTGTGTTTGCTCATTGGTGGGATGTCTGAGGGTGGGGATCACCCCAGAATGAGAGAAAATATTAGGATTTAGGGTTAAAATTGTGGTGTCTGCTCGTTGCTGGGATGTCTGAGGTGGGGATCACCCCAGAATGAGACAAAATATTAGGATTTGGGGTTAAAATTGTGGTGTCTGCCCCTTGCTGGGATGTCTGGGGTGAAGATCACCCCAGAATGAGAGAAAAAATTAGGATTTGGGGTTAAAAATGTGGTGTTTGCCCTTTGCTGGGATGTCTGGGGTGGGGATCACCCCAGAATGAGACAAAAAAATAGGATTTGGGGTTAAAATTGTGGTGTCTGCTCATTGCTGGGATGATCTGGGGTGGGGATTATCCCAGAATTAGAGAAAATATTAATATTTAGGGTTAAAATTGTGGTGTTTGCTCGTTGGTGGGATGGTCTGGGGTGGGGATTACCCCAGAATGAGAGAAAAAATGAGATTTGGGGGTTAAAAATGTGGTGTTTGCCCCTTGCTGGGATGTCTGAGGGTGGGGATCACCCCAGAATGAGAGAAAATATTAGTATTTAGGGTTAAAAATGTGGTGTTTGCTCGTTGCTGGGATGTCTGAGGTGGGGATCACCCCAGAATGAGAGAAAATATTAATATTTAGGGTTAAAAATGTGGTGTTTGCCCCTTGCTGGGATGATCTGGGGTGGGGATTACCCCAGAATGAGAGAAAAAATGAGATTTGGGGGTTAAAAATGTGATGTTTGCTCGTTCCTGGGATGTCTGGGGTGGGGATCACCCCAGAATGAGAGAAAATATTAGTATTTAGGGTTAAAATGTGGTGTTTGCTCATTGGTGGGATGTCTGAAGTGGGGATCACCCCAGAATTAGAGAAAAAATGAGATTTGGGGTTAAAAATGTGGTGTTTTCCCCTTGCTGGGATGTCTGAGGGTGGGGATCACCCCAGAATGAGAGAAAATATTAGTATTTAGGGTTAAAAATGTGGTGTTTGCTCGTTGCTGGGATGTCTGAGGTGGGGATCACCCCAGAATGAGAGAAAATATTAATATTTAGGGTTAAAAATGTGGTGTTTGCCCCTTGCTGGGATGATCTGGGGTGGGGATCACCCCAGAATTAGAGAAAATATTAATATTTAGGGTTAAAAATGTGGTGTTTGCTCATTCCTGGGATGTCTGAGGTGGGGATCACCCCAGAATTAGAGAAAATATTAATATTTAGGGTTAAAAATGTGGTGTTTGCTCATTCCTGGGATGTCTGGGGTGGGCACGTTCAGCCTCCAGCCCCCAGGGAATGGTTTTGGGCTGTGTAAACCCACAGATTTACCCCCAAACTGCAGCGACTCACTCACCCCTGCACGATCCCCCCCGTGAAGCCCAAGTGCTCCGAGAAGGATTCCTGCAATGGAGAGCAGAACCAGGGTCAGCACGGCCAAAAAAACCCAAAAAAATATAAATCCCCTCAGGGATCTGCTGAGGAAACGGCTCCATTTGGCTGGAAAACTGATGGAATGTGGCTGAGCCCAAACAACCCGAGTTTAGCTCTGGGTTTATTTATTTTTTTTTATTTATTTTGGCTCATCCTCTGGGTTTGTGCCTGGTTTTGGGGTTTCTCCCCTCACCTCGATGTGCTGGAACATGTAGGGGTGGTTGCAGATCTTCCGGAGTTGCATGATGGTGTTCATCAGGGTCTTGGTGCCACCTTTGCCCTGCCAAAAACAACCCGGGAGGTTAAAAAAAACCTGAATTATTCCGTCCATTCCGATTGTTCTCGATGTGCCAGCCCAGCGTTCCCCAGGAACGGGTGGGAGCATCGACTTCAGGGCCCTGAAATCTTCTGATGGCTCAAAAAGAAATCATCAAAATCAATCCAAGGTTTTAAGAAGCCTCCAAGTGGCAGCTCGAGGTGAGGCTGCTCCTCCTCATTTGGGGGAGTGGAGATGGAAAAAGGGGAAATCGCCCACCTCCAGCTCTCTGCTGGGATCAAAGTGTCTTTTTTCCCAGTTGTTTGGTGATTTTATGCTCCTCACCCAAAAACAGGTTGTGGGGGCCCAAACTCAACCCAGCAGCACACAGTGGAGACAAACACAGGATTCCCAAATCTATTCCCAAATCTATTCCCAAATCTATTCCCAAATCCACCCCAAACCCACCCCAATCCCAAACCCATCCTAAACCCATCCCAAACTCATCCCAAATCCATCTCAAATCCATCCCAATCCCACCCCAAATCCATCCCAAACCCATCCCAAACCCATCCCAAAACCATCCCAAACCCCAAACCCATCCCAAACCCCAAACCCACCCCAATCCCACCCCAAACCCATCCCCAAACCCACCCCAAACCCATCCCAAGCCCACCCCAAACCCCAAACCCACCCCAAACCCCAAACCCATCCCAAAACCATCCCAAACCCACCCCAAACCCCAAACCCACCACAAACCCACCCCAATCCCATCCCAATCCCACCCCAAACCCCAAACCCATCCTAAACCCACCCCAAACCCACCCCAAGCTCACCCCAAACCCCAAACCCATCCCAAACCCACCCCAAACCCACCCCAAACCCACCCCAAGCCCACCCCAAACCCACCCCAACCCCATCCCAAACCCACCCCAAACCCCAAACCCATTCCAAACCCACCCCAATCCCACCCCAAACCCATCCCAATCCCACCCCAAATCCATCCTAAATCCACCCCAACCCCACCCCAATCCCACCCCAAACCCCAAACCCACCCCAAACCCACCCCAACCCCACCCCAAACCCACCCCAAATCCATCCTAAATCCACCCCAAACCCATCCCAAACCCCAAACCCACCCCAAACCCCAAACCCACCCCAATCCCACCCCAAACCCACCCCAAACCCACCCCAAACCCCAAACCCATCCCAAACCCACCCCAAATCCATCCTAAATCCACCCCAAATCCACCCCAAACCCACCCCAAACCTCAACCCCACCCCAACCCCACCCCAAATCCATCCTAAATCCACCCCAAACCCACCCCAAACCCCAAACCCCAAACCCATCCAAACCCACCCCAAGCCCACCCCAAACCCACCCCAAACCCCAAACCCACCCCAAGCCCACCCCACCCCCAGACCTTCTTGTCCTTCTCGGAGCCGTCGGTCAGGAGGACCCCTTTGGCCTGCATGTGTCTGTAGAGGACCCGCTGCAGCGCCGACATGTCACACTTGATCACGTACTCCACCTGCCAGGAGCCACCCGGGGTCACAGCCCGCTCCTCCCCGGCCCCAGAGAGGGCATGGGACCCCCCTGCACAGCCCAGGGTGGGCACGGGAGCAGGGAGACCCCAAAGTGCAGCCCAGGATGGAGACCCCAAAGTGTTATCCACCATGGAGACCCCAAAGTGAAATCCAGGATGGGGACAGGAGCATGGAGACCCCCAAAGTGCAGTCCAGGGTGGGCACGGGAGCAGGGAGACCCCAAAGTGAAATCCAGGATGGAGACCCCAAAGTGTAATCCAGGATGGGGATGGGAGCATGGAGACCCCAAAAGGGTAATCCAGGGTGAGAAATGGCACCATGGAGACCCCAAAGTGCAGTCCAGGATGGGGATGGACCCCAAAATCCCACTCTAAAAATCCCCCAAACCCCCTCAGTTTTCCAGGATGGGGAACAGGAGCATGGAGACCCCAAAAGTGTAATCCAGGATGAGAAATGGCACCATGGAGACCCCAAAGTGCAGTCCAGGGTGGGAACAGGAGCATGGAGACCCCAAAGGGTAATTCAGGATGGAGACCCCAAAGTGTAATCCAGGGTGAGAAATGGCACCATGGAGACCCCAAAAGGGTAATCCAGGATGGGGATGGACCCTGAAATCCCACTCTAAGAATCCCCCAAACCCCCTCAAATGGGGAACAGGAGCATGGAGACCCCCAAAGTGCAGTCCAGGGTGGGGACAAGAGCATGGAGACCCCAAAAGGGTAATCCAGGATGAGAAATGGCACCATGGAGACCCCAAAGTGTAATCCAGGATGAGAAATGGCACCATGGAGACCCCAAAAGTGTTATCCAGGATGGAGACCCCAAAGTGTAATCCAGGGTGGGGATGGACCCCAAAATCCCACTCTAAAAATCCCCCAAACCCCCTCAGTTTTCCAGGATGGAGAACAGGAGCATGGAGACCCCAAAGTGTAATCCAGGATGAGAAATGGCACCATGGAGACCCCAAAGTGCAGCCCAGGGTGGGAACAGGAGCATGGAGACCCCAAAAGGGTAATCCAGGATGGGGACAGGAGCATGGAGACCCCCAAAGTGTAATCCAGGATGAGAAATGGAACCATGGAGACCCCAAAAGTGCAGCCCAGGATGGGAAAGGGCACCATGGAGACCCCCAATGTGTAATCCAAGATTGGGATGGACCCCCAAATCCCACTCTAAGAACCCCCCAGTTCCCAGAAGGATCACCCCAAACACCAGCCCGACCCCGCCGTGACTCTGTCGGGGGCTGAAGCTCCGTGTCCACGCCCCAGTGGGGACAAAAGGGACACGGGACACCCCCCAGGTGGGACCCTGGGCTGGGGGGAAGGTGAGGGGACACCCCTCCAGTGTCACCTTCTCGGGGAGCTGAGCCTCCACCTCCTTCTTGAGGCGCCGGAGCAGGAAGGGCCTGAGCACCTTGTGCAGGCGGCGGATGATGAGGATGGTCTCCTCCTCGTTCAGGTCCACCTGGGCCAGGGACAGGCAGGGATTGTCACCAGGGGAGGGGACACTGTCACCGGGAATGTCCCCAAACACCGGGGGCTCTGCTCCAAGAAGCCCCTGAGTCAAGTCCTGGGATGGATCCAAGTGTCTGCTCCAGCTGTGTCCTGGGTGTGTCCCAGGAGAGGGCAGGGATTGTCACCAGGGGAGGGGACACTGTCACCGGGAATGTCCCCAAACACCGGGGGCTCTGCTCCAAGAAGCCCCTGAGTCAAGTCCTGGGATGGATCCAAGTGTCTGCTCCAGCTGTGCCCTGGGTGTGTCCCAGGAGAGGGCAGGGAATTGTCACCAGGGGAGGGGACACTGTCACCAGGAATGTCCCCAAACACTGGGGGCTCTGCTCCAAGCCCCTGACCCTCGAGTCCTGGGATGGATCCAAGTGTCTGCTCCAGCTGTGTCCCCCTGGGTGTGTCCCAGGAGAGGGCAGGGATTGTCACCAGGGGAAGGGAAGTGTCACCCAGAGGAGGGAAATGAGCCTTCAGTGGGGACACTGGGCCACATCCCACAGCTCCAGGGACACTCCCAACCCCTCTGGGGACATTAATGGTGACACTGAGCCACATCTCACAGCTCCAGGGACACCACTAACCCCTCTGGGGACACCAACAGTGACACTGGGCCACCTCCCACAGCTCCAAGGACACTATTAACCCCTCTGGGGACACGAATGGTGACACTGGGCCACATCCCACAGCTCCAGGGACACTCCCAGCCCCTCTGGGGACACCAACAGTGACACTGAGCCACATCCCACAGCTCCAGAGCCAATCCCACCCTCTCCGGGGACACTAATGGTGACACTGAGCCATTGCTCCAGGGACACTCCCAGCCCCTCTGGGGACACCAACAGTGACACTGGGCCACATCCCACAGCTCCAGAGTCAATCCCATCTCTTCTGGGGACACCAACAGTGACACTGAGCCACCTCCCAGAGCTCCAGAGCCAATTCCATCCCTTCTGGGGACACTAATGGTGACACTGAGCCACATCCCAGAGCTCCAGAGCCAATCCCATCCCCTCTGGGGACACCAACAGTGACACTGAGCCACAGCTCCAAGGACACTCCCAACCCCTCTGGGGACACTAATGGTGACACAGCTCCAGGGACACCACTAACCCCTCTGGGGACACTAATAGTGACACTGAGCCACCTCCCACAGCTCCAGGGACACTCCCACCCCCTCTGGGGACACAAATGGTGACACTGAGACACCTCCCACAGCTCCAGGGACACTCCCAACCCCTCTGGGGACACCAACAGTGACACTGAGCCACCTCCAACAGCTCCAGGGACACCACTAACCCCTCTGGGGACACTAATGGTGACACAGCTCCAGGGACACTCCCATCCCCTCTGGGGACACTCCCACCCTCTCTGGGGACACTCCCAGCCCCTCTGGGGACACTAATGGTGACACTGGGCCACCTCCAAGAGCTCCAGGGACACTCCCATCCCCTCTGGGGACACCAATGGTGACACAGCTCCAGGGACACCACTAACCCCTCTGGGGACACTCCCACCCCCTCTGGGGACACCAACAGTGACACTGGGCCACCTCCCACAGCTCCAGAGCCAATCCCATCCCTTCTCGGGACACAAATGGTGACACTGAGCCACCTCCAAGAGCTCCAGGGACACTCCCATCCCCTCTGGGGACATTCCCAGCCCCTCTGGGGACACTAATGGTGACACTGAGCCACATCCCACAGCTCCAGAGCCAATCCCAGCCCCTCTGGGGACACCAACAGTGACACTGAGCCACCTCCAACAGCTCCAGGGACACCACTGACCCCTCTGGGGACACTAATGGTGACACAGCTCCAGGGACACCACTAACCCCTCTGGGGACACTCCCACCCCCTCTGGGGACACTCCCAGCCCCTCTGGGGACACTAATGGTGACACAGCTCCAGGGACACTACTAACCCCTCTGGAGCCATTAATGGTGACACTGAGCCATTGCTCCAGGGACACCACTAACCCCTCTGGGGACACTCCCACCCCCTCTGGGGACACCAACCCCGACCCCAGGCCCAGCCCTGCCCTGTCCCCCACCCACCTTCTCCCCGGTCATTAATGGAGCCATTAATGGTGACACTGAGTCATTGCTCCAGGGACACTCCCAGCCCCTCTGGGGACACTAATGGTGACACTGGGCCACCTCCAAGAGCTCCAGGGTCACTCCCATCCCCTCTGGGGACACTCCCAGCCCCTCCCTGCCCCCCAACCCCGACCCCAGCCCCAGCCCTCCCCGTCCCCCGCCCACCTTCTCGCCGGTCATGGCGAAGGGCGCGTTGAACCACTGCTCGAAGGTGCTGCAGCTCTTGAAGATGGTGGGCAGCAGGAAGTTGAGCAGGGCCCAGAGCTCGGGCAGTTTGTTCTGCAGCGGCGTCCCGGTGAGCAGCAGGCGCCGCGGCGCCACGTAGTGAGTGTTCAGCACCTGCGTCAGCTTGCAGTGGTGGTTCTTCATGCGGTGGCCCTCGTCCACGATCATGTACTTCCAGCGGATCTGAGGGCAGGGGGAGGGTGGGTGTGGCTGGGGCGGGGCACCTGGGGGAGCCACACCTGGGGAGTACACCTGGGGAGGGGCACCTGGGGCACCTGGGGGAGCCACACCTGGGGCACCACACCTGGGGAGTACACCTGGGGCTGCACACCTGGGCAGTACACCTGTGGCTACACACCTGGGGAGCACACCTGGGGCAGTATACACCTGGGGCAGTACACCTGGGGAGTACATCTGGAGCACCACACCTGGGGCACCACACCTGGAGCACCACACCTGAGGCACCACACCTGAGGCACCACACCTGAGGCACCACACCTGGAGCACCACACCTGGGGCACCACACCTGGAGCAACCCCCTGTGGCGCCGGAGCATCACCCCAAACCTTTCCTTGGCCGTTTTGTTTGTGGCTTTTATAGTGGAGGTTTTCCTTTCCCTGTGTGTGGTTCACACATTATTTCATATTTCATATTTCATATTTCGTTTCGTTTGGTATTTCATTTCATTTCACCTTCAGCCTCATTCCCCTGAGGAGGAGGAGGAGGAGGAGGAGGAGGAGGAGGAGGCCCCCTCAGCCCCCAAATTCAGGGTTTGGAGCATCACCCAAATGTTGTTCCGTGCTCGTCCCACTCATCCTCCACGGCCGCCTGAACCCCTCAGCCACCAGAGCCTGGGAGGGGGCTAATTAATACTGATTGTTAGGAATTATCCCAGCAGTTATCAGGAATTATCCCAGGAGTTATCAGGAATTAGCCGAGGAATTATCAGGAATTATCTGAGGAAATATCAGGAATTATCTGAGGAGTTATTAGGAATTAGCCAAGGAGTTATTAGGAATTATCTGAGGAATTATTAGGAAAAAAATCCAAGGAATTATTAGGAAAAAATCCAAAGAATTATTAGGAAAAAAACCAAGGAATTATTAGGAAAAAAAACAAGGAATTATCAGGAATTAACCAAGGAATTATTAAAAGAAAATCCAAGGAATTATCAGGAATTATCCAAGGAATTATCACGAAAAAAATCCAAGGAATTATTAGGAAAAAAATCAAGGAATTATCAGGAATTAACCAAGGAATTATTAGGAGAAAATCCAAGGAATTATCAGGAATTATCCAAGGAATTATTAGGAGAAAATCAAAGGAGTTATTAGGAATTATCCGAGGAATTATCAGGAATTATCCGAGGAATTATTAGGAGAAAATCCAAGGAATTATCAGGAATTATCCAAGGAATTATTGGGAGAAAATCAACGGAATTATCAGGAAAAAAACCAAGGAATTATCAGGAATTATCCAAGGAACTATTAGGAAAAAATCCCAGGAATTATCAGGAATTATCCAAGGAATTACCAGGAAAAAAATCCCAGGAATTATCAGGAATTATCCAAGGAACTATTAGGAAAAAATCCCAGGAATTACCAGGAAAAACTCCCAGACATTTCCCCAAGGAGGCGACCACGCAGCAGCCGGACGACAGCACGAGTCACCCACGGACCAGGAACCCAAACTCCACCTCAAACCCTCAATTTAAGGGGCTTTTTTCCCCCCTCATTTTCCCCCAGGAGCAGAAAAACAAAAAACCCCTCACCAAATTCCCCCCACAAACCAAAAATTTTCCTTTCCCGGGACGACGGCGACACCAAAACCTCACCAAAACCCCACCAAACCCCCGTGTCCTGGCTGTCCCCAGCTCACCTTGGCCAGGATGTGCTTGTCCTTGATGATGTACTCGTAGGTGGTGAGCAGCACGTTGAATTTTCCGCTGCGCAGCTGCGGGACGAAGGCGCGGCGCGCCGCCGGGGAGCCCTGGGGACACGGGGCACGTGGGTGGGGGGACCCCGGGGGGAAAATGGGGCAGGGGGCAGCTTGGAATACCAGGGAGTGGCAGAATGAGGAGTTTGTGCTGCTGAGGAACAGCCTAAAAACAGGATTTCATGGGTTTGGGACAGAAAATGGGGCAGAAGAGGCTTTTTAACTACAGGAGAAGAGCAAAATGAGGAGGTTTGGGGGGTTCTTGGTGCTGAGGAACAGCCAAAACATGGGGATTTATGGGTTAGGGACAGAAAATGGGGCAGGAGGGATCCTGGGATACTGGGGATGGCAAAATAATCCCAAAATGAGGTGTTCTTGGTGCTGAGGAACAGCCAAAACACGGGGATTTTATGGGTTTGGGACAGAAAATGGGGTAGAAGAGGCTTTTAACTACAGGAGAACAGAGAAATGAGGGGCTCTTGGTGCTGAGGAACAGCCAAAACACGGGGTTTCATGGGTTTGGGACTGAAAATGGGCCAGGAGACAGGATTTCATGGGTTAGGGACAGAAAATGGGGCAGGGGGGATCCTGGAATACCAGGGAGTGGCAGAATGAGGGGGTTTGGGGGGTCCCTGCTGCTGAGGAACAGCCTAAAAACAGGATTTCATGGATTTGGGACTGAAAATGGGGTAGGGGGGATCCTGGAATAGTGGGGATGGCAGAATGAGGGGGTCTTGGTGCTGAGGAACAACTGAAACATGGGATTTTATGGGTTTGGGACAGAAAATGGGGCAGGAGGGGATCTTGGACTACTGGGAAATGGCAAAATAATGGCAGAATGAGGTGTTCTTGGTGCTGAGGAACAGAAAATGGGGCAGGGGGCAGCTTGGAATACCAGGGAGTGGCAGAATGAGGGGGTTTGGGGGGTCCCTGGTGCTGAGGAACAATTGAAACATGGGGTTTCATTGATTAGGAACAGAAAATGGGGCAGGAGGGATCTTAGACTACTGGGAAATGGCAAAATAATGGCAAAATGAGGTGTTCTTGGTGCTGAGGAACAGCCAAAACACGGGGTTTTATGGGTTAGGGACAGAAAATGGGGCAGGAGGAGACATTGGAATATGGGGAGTGGCAGAATGAGGGGCTCTTGGTGCTGAGGAACAGCCTAAAAACAGGATTTCAAGGGTTTGGGACAGAAAATGGGGCAGGAGGGGATCTTGGACTACTGGGAAATGGCAAAATAATGGCAAAATGAGGTGTTCTTGGTGCTGAGGAACAGCCTAAAAACAGGATTTCATGGGTTTGGGACAGAAAATAGGGCAGAAGAGGCTTTTTAACTACAGGACAACAGCAAAACCAAGGGGTTTTTGCTGCTGAGGAACGACCTAAAAACTGGATTTCACGTGTCTGGAGCTTCCTCAGCCCACCAAAAACAGAGCAGGACAAGAAGAAAAGGGGCAGCTGGAGCCCAAAGAAGGCAGCACCCACCTTGTAGGAGACCTTGACCACGGAAGGAGCCCACTTATCAAACTCGTAGGCCCAATTGGACAAAGTCCTGCAGAGAGAGAGAGAGAGAGGGGAAAAAAAAAGAGGGGAAAATAAAATAAAATAAAAACCTGCGAAAAGCCAAGAGCAGCTGGGTGGGGATTGGTGTTTTTCACACTGACGAGAGGGGGACGATGATGAGGAAGGGGCCGTTGATCCTCTTGTGCTCCATGAGGTACGTGATGAGGGCGATGGTCTGGATGGTTTTGCCCAGCCCCATCTCGTCGGCCAGGATCCCGTTGAGGTTGTTGTTGTAGAGGGACACGAGCCACTCCAGGCCTTTGATCTGCACGGGGGGAAGAGGAGGAGGATGGTGAGGGGAGGAAGAGCAGCTCGCCTGCTGTCTGGGTGAGGTGGGGTTCAGAGGGATTTGGGGTGTTCTGTGGGGTTTTGGGGGGATTCAGAGGGTTTGGGTCTTGGCGGGGAGTGAATCCAGCTCAGAATGCCACTGGCTTCACCTCCTTATCACTCTGCCTTCAGCTGCTTATCACATCCATTATCCCATTGATTATCCCATTAATTCTCCCATTAATTCTCCCATTTATTACCCCATTCATTATCCCATTAATTACCCCATTATTTACCCCATTATTTACCCCATTAATTACCCCACTATTTACCCCATTATTTACCCCATTCATTACCCCATTAATTACCCCATTATTTACCCCTGTCCCAGGTGTTGTCCCACGTCCCCACACCTGGGACTGCCTGAGGACCCCACTGACAGCCCCAAAAGGACCCAAAAGGACCCCAGGTGTCCCGTGGTCCTGTCCCAGGTGTCCCCAAATGACCCCAGGTGTCCCGTGGTCCTGTCCCAGGTGTCCCCAAATGACCCCAGGTGTCCCCAAATGACCCCAGGTGTCCCGTGGTCCTGTCCCAGGTGTCCCAGGTGTCCCAAAATGACCCCAGGTGTCCCGTGGTCCTGTCCCAGGTGCTGTCCCAGGTGTCCCCAAACGACCCCAGGTGTCCCGTGGTCCTGTCCCAGGTGCTGTCCCAGGTGTCCCAGGTGTCCCCAGATGACCCCAGGTGTCCCGTGTCCCCACACCTGGCACTGTTTGAGGACCCCACTGACAGCCCCGAAGGGCCCAAAATGATCCCAGGTGTCCCGTGGTCCTGTCTCAGGTGCTGTCCCAGGTGTCCCCAAATGACCCCAGGTGTCCCAGGTGTCCCCAAATGACCCCAGGTGTCCCAGGTGTCCCCAAATGACCCCAGGTGTCCCGTGGTCCTGTCCCAGGTGTCCCAGGTGTCCCCAAAATGACCCCAGGTGTCCCGTGGTCCTGTCCCAGGTGTCCCCAAATGACCCCAGGTGTCCCAGGTGTCCCCAAAATGACCCCAGATGTCCCATGATCCTGTCCCAGGTGTCCCCAAATGACCCCAGGTGTCCCGTGGTCCTGTCCCAGGTGCTGTCCCAGGTGTCCCCAAATGACCCCAGGTGTCCCAGGTGTCCCCAAATGACCCCAGGTGTCCCGTGGTCCTGTCCCAGGTGTCCCCAAATGACCCCAGGTGTCCCCACACCTGGTACTGCTTGAGCACGCCGTTGACCATGAGCGCCGACTGTTTGTCCACGCGCTCGGTGACGGCGTGAGCCACGGCGTAGTAGGACTGCAGCCCCCGGGCCAGCGCCTGCGACACGCCGTACTCGTCATCCACGTCCTGCTTGGCGTTCCTGACCCAAAACACGGGGTAATGAGTGAGGGGGGAGGAGAATGGGGATGGATTTGGGGTTCCTGCCCCAAAACAGGGGGTCAGTGTGGGGTGGGACAGCAGGAGACGGGGTGAGGGGGAGTATTGGGGGATAATGAGTGACTGGAGAGGAGAATAGGGGATGGATTTGGGGTTCCTGCCCCAAAACAGGGGGTCAGTGTGGGGTGGGACAGCAGGGAATGGGGTGGGAGGGAGTATTGGGGGAGTATTGGGGGATAATGAGTGATTGAAGACCAAAAACACGGGGTCAGTGTGGGGTGGGACAGCAGAGGACGGGGTGAGGGGGAGTATTGGGGGAGTATTGGGGGATAATGAGTGAGGGGAGAGGAGAATGGGGATGGATTTGGGGTTCTTGCCCCCCAAAAACAGGGGGTAATGAGTCAGGGGAGGAGAACGGGGATGGATTTGGGGTTCCTGCCCCAAAACAGGGGGTAATGAGTGAGGGGAGGAGAATGGGGAGGGATTTGGGGTTCCTGCCCCCAAAAAATGGGGTAAATGTGGGGTGGGACAGCAGGGGACGGGGTAAGAGTGGGGATGGAGAGGGGGAATAAATGGGGGAAACTGGATAATGAGTGAGGGGGGAGGAGAATGGGGATGGATTTGGGGTTCCTGCCCAAAAAAATATGGGGTAAATGTGGGGTGGGACAGCAGGGGACGGGGTGAGGGGGAGTATTGGGGGAGTATTGGGGGATAATGAGTGATTGGAGAGGAGAATGGGGATGGATTTGGGGTTCCTGCCCCAAAAACACGGGGTAAATGTGGGGTGGGACAGCAGAGGATGGGGTGAGGGGATGGAGAGGGGGAATAAATGGGGTAGAAAGGAGTATGGGGTGGAATAAATTGGGGGAAAACTGGGATAATGAGTGAGGGGAGAGGAAAATATGGGATGAAGAGGGGGAAACTCAGAGGAAAAACCGGTAAAATGGAAAACGGGGTGATGCTGAGATGGGAACAACAGGGATAAAAAGGGGAGGGATCCTCACGGGCAGAAATGGGAAAACAAAGGATTAAGGGAGATGATTTGTGCTTTTGGGAGGTTTGCAGGATGCTGTTAGGGGAACCCCTGGGGAGCACCATCAGTCCTGGTGGATTCCCCACTTAATTCCAGATAAAACTCCTTAATTCCAGATAAAACTCCTTAATTCCAGATAAAACTCCACGTTGGGAAGATTTAGGGGAAAAAAAAAAACAACCCCAAACTGTGCTTGGGGAGGGGATTCTGCTGGTGAAACCCCCAGTGCTGGGGCAGGGAACTGCTCAGGAATGGGAAAAAGCAGGAAGAGGGAGGGAAGAGCTCACTCGATGATGTGCCGGGCATCAACTTCTGAGACATCGTCGCTGTCTGGGTCTGGGATCTTCTTCTTCTCCTCCACCACGGGCAGAGCTGGCTGTGCAGGCTGCGGCTGCTCCTCTTCCTCCTCCTGAGGGATTCCCAGGGGGAAAAAACAACGGGGAAAAATCCCCTTTGGTCACAGCCCGGCCAAAGCTGCCCCAGGAAGCTGCAGTTTCCCTCTGGAGGCCTGCCAGGAACACCGGGGGGCTCCAGAAGGGAATTCCCTCTTCAACACCTACATTCTGCCTCAGCCCGCTGTTTCATTTGGGTTTTATATCCCAGTTTATCCCGTTTTAAAGCTTTTTTTTTTTTTATTTATTCTGTTCCAATTGATTTCATCTCACTTTCCCCCTCCTGCTCTGTCCCATTTTACCCCGCAGCAGCTTCGCCCCACGTCACCCGAGCACTCTGCCTCACTTCACCCTCCTCATCCCCGTTTAATTCCCGTTTTTGTTTGGTTTTCCCTGATCCATGAGCCAACTCAGCTCTCCCCTGGCTCTTCCCAGGACATTTCTCTGTCCCAGTGGGAGGGTGGCAGGGCCTTCCTCACCTCCTCCTCCTCCTCGGAGCCGCTCTCCTCGCTGTCGGAGCGCGGAGCCACCTCGTACCTGGGGGGGGGTGGGAATAAACAGGGGACAGGGAATTCCAGCTGGGATTCAGCTTGGGGATGTTCCCTCACGGCTCCCGTTTCTCCCCAGGGGCAGCATTCCCAGTTTCCCACTCCCATTCCCAGTTTCCCACTCCCATTCCCAGCCCCCAGCCCCCATTCCCAGTATTCCCAGTACTCCCATCATACCCAGTGTCCATTCCTGTGGGACTGGAATACATTCCCAGTATTTCCGGTATTCCCAGTGTTCCCAGTGTCCATTCCCAGTGTCCATTCCCAGCGCTCCCAGTGCTCCCAGTGCCCCCAACATTCCCAGTGTCCATTCCCAGTGCTCCCAGTGTCCATTCCCAGTGTTCCCAGTGCTCCCAGTGCCCCCAGCATACCCGGGGTTCATCTCCAGCATTCCCAGTGTCCATTCCCAGTGTCCATTCTCAGTGTTCCCAGTGCTCCCACCATTCCCAGTGTCCATTCCCAGTGCTCCCAGTGCCCCCAGCATACCCGGGGTCCATTCCCAGTGCCCCCAGCATTCCCAGTGTCCATTCCCAGTGTCCATTCCCAGCGTCCATTCCCAGTGCCCCCAGCATACCCGGGGTCCATTCCCAGTGTTCCCAGTGCTCCCAGTGCCCCCAGCATTCCCGGGGTTCATTCCCAGTGTCCATTCCCAGTGCCCCCAGCATACCCGGGGTTCATCTCCAGCATTCCCAGTGTCCATTCCCAGTGCTCCCAGTGCTCCCAGTGCTCCCAGCATTCCCAGTGTCCATTCCCAGTGCCCCCAGCATACCCAGTGTCCATTCCCAGTGTTCCCAGTGCTCCCAGTGCCCCCAGCATACCCGGGGTTCATTCCCAGTACTCCCAGCATTCCCAGTGTCCATTCCCAGTGCTCCCAGTGCCCCCAGCATACCCGGGGTCCATTCCCAGCACTCCCAGTGCCCATTCCCAGTGCTCCCAGTGCCCCCAGTGCCCCCAGCATACCCGGGGTTCATCTCCAGCCAGGCCTCCAGCTGTCCGGCCTTGGGCGCGTCGGTTCCCGTGAGGATCTTCCCGCTCTCCACGTGGATCACCTTCACCGGGAGGTCACTCATCTGGCTGGTCTCGTCCAGGGGCTGGGGACATTGGGATTGGGATTGAATTCCCAGCCCTGAATCCCCCCAATGCTGCTGAACCCTCTGGGAGGATCCCTCCTGGGATTGGGATTGGGAATTCCCAGCCCAAATCCCCCCAGTGCTGCTGAACCCACTGGGAGAAGAGAGGATCCCTGCTGGGAATCCCTGGGATTGGGAATTCCCAGCCCAAATCCCCTCAATGCTGCTGAACCCACTGGGAGAAGGGAGGATCCCTGCTGGGAATCCCTGGGATTGGGATTGGGAATTCCCAGCCCCAAATCCCTCTGCTCCTGAACCCTCTGGGATAAGGGAGGATCCCTGCTGGGAATCCCTGGGATTGGGAATTCCCAGCCCAAATCCCCCCACTGCTGCTGAACCCTCTGGGAGGATCCCTCCTGGGAATTCCTGGGATTGGGAATTCCTGGGATTGGGAATTCCCAGCCCAAATCCCCCCACTGCTCCTGAATCCTCTGGGAGGATCCCTCCTGGGAATTCCTGGGATTGGGATTGGGAATTCCCAGCCCAAATCCCCCACTGCTGAATCCTCTGGGAGGATCCCTCCTGGGATTGGGATTAGGAATTCCCAGCCCTGAATCCCCCTGCTCCTGAACCCTCTGGGAGGATCCCTGCTGGGAATCCCTGGGATTGGGAATTCCCAGCCCTGAATCCCCCCAGTGCTGCTGAACCCACTGGGAGGATCCCTTCTGGGGATTGGGAATTCCCAGCCCAAATCCCCCACTGCTGAACCCTCTGGGAGAAGGGAGCATCCCTCCTGGGATTGGGAATTCCCAGCCCTGAATCCCCCACTGCTGAACCCTCTGGGATGATAAGGGAGGATCCTGATCCCAGCAGGAATCCCCAGAAATGCCAGGATCCAGCAGGGATGGGATGAGCACTCACCTCCCCGTCCGGGCCGATGGCAGGAGCCTGTCCCTCGGCGTTCTCTGCCTTCTGTGGGAGCCACGGGCAGCAGCAGGAGGAGGAGGAGGAGGAGGAGGAAGGAGAGAAAGAGAAAAAAGATAAAGAAGAAAAGGAGAGGAAGGAGGAGAAAAAAGGGAAGGAGATGAAGGATGGGGAAGAATGAAAAGATAAAGAGAGAAGAAGAGAGAAAAGGAGGAGGTGGAAGAGAAAAGGAGTTGGAAGGAGTAGAACAAAAAGGAGAAAAGGAGAGGAAGGAAGAAAAAAATATGAAGGATGGGGAAAGAAGAAAAGGACAGAGGAGAGAGAGAGAGGAGAGAGGAAGAGAGAGAAGAAGAGGAGGAGATGGAAGGAGTAGAACAGAAAGAGAAAGGAGAGGAAGGAGGAGAAAAAAGGGAAAAATATGAAGGATGAGGAAAGAAGGAAAGGACAGAGAAGAGAAAGAGAGAGGAAGAGAAAAAGGGAGGAGGTGGAAGGAGTAGAACAGAAAGAAGAAAAGAGGAAGGAGGAGAAAAAAGGGAAGCAGATGAAAGATGGGGAAAGAAGGAAAGGACAGAGAAGAGAGAGAGAAAAGAGGAAGGGAGAGAAAAAGAGAAGAGAAGGAGATGGAAGGAGTAGAACAGAAAGAGAAAGGAGAGGAAGGAGGAAAAAGAAGGGAAAAATATGAAGGATGGGGAAAGAAAAAAAAGGACAGAGAAGAGAAAGAGGAGAGAAGAACAGAGAAAGGGAAAAGAGGAGGAGTTGGAAGGAGTAGAACAGAAAGAGAAAGAAGAAAAGGAGAGGAAGGAGAAAAAAAAAAAGGGAAAAATATGAAAGATGGGGAAGAAGAAAAGGATAGAGAAGAGAGGAAGGGGAAGGAAGGAAGAAAAAGGGAGAAGAGGAGGAGGTGGAAGGAGTAGAACAGAAAAGAAGAAAAGCAGAGGAAGGAGGAGAAAAAAGGGAAAAAGATGAAGAATGAGGAAGAAGGAAAAGACAGAAGAGAGACGAAGAGAAAAAAGGAGTTGGAAGGAGCAGAACAAAAAGAAGAAAAGGAGAGGAAGGAGGAGAAAAAAGGGAAGGAGGTGAAGGATGGGGAAGAAGGAAAGGAGAGAGAAGAGAAAGAGAGAACAGAGAAAGGGAAAAGAGGAGGAGATGGAAGGAGTAGAACAGAAAGAGAAAGGAGAGGAAGGAGGAGAAAAAAGGGAAAAATATGAAAGATGGGGAAGAAGGAAAGGACAGAGAAGAGAAAGAGAGAGGAGAGAGAAAAGGAGAAGAGGAGGAGAAAAAAGGGAAAATATGAAGGACAGAGAAGAAGAAAAGGACAGAGAAGAGAGAGGAAGAGAAATGAAGAGGAGGAGGAGGCAGAAGCAGAGCACAGTGAGCCCGGAACACTCCAACCCTGACGCTCCCTCCACGACCCACTCCTTAAAAAAAAAAATTTTTTTTCCCCTCTTTTCTCCCACCTTCTTCTTCTTCTTCTTCTTCTTCTCCTTGGCCACCTGGGCGGCCTTGTGCTGCCTCACCAGCTCCGTGAGGTTGGCCACGTACTCGTCGGTCTGCTGCAGCAGGTAGGCCAGCCTCTTGTCCTTCTTCTGGTCGATGAGCTTGCGGTAACCCTCCTCATCCTCGGCCTGCCCCCGGGGGGTGAGCACACATTGTTAGTGTCACGGGGAGGGGGACACTGCTCAGCACGCTGCTGGGGGGGTTGGGGGTTTTTGGGGGGGTTTGGGGTTTTTTGGAGGGTTTTTGGGGTTTTTTGGGGGTTTTTTGGGGGTTTTGGGGTTTTTTGGGGGATTTTTTTGGGTTTTTGGGGGTTTTTTTGAATTTTTTGGGGGGGGGGTTGGGGGGTTTTTTGGGGGTTTTGGGGTTTTTTGGGGGTTTTTTGGAGGGTTTTTGGGGTTTTTTTTAATTTTTTGGGGGGATTTTTGGGGGGTTTTTGGAAGGTTTGGGGTTTTTTTGGGGGGAGGGGTTGGGGTTTTTTGGGTTTTTTTTTAATTTTTGGGGGGGGTTTGGGGGTTTTTTGGGGGTTTTTTAGTTTTTTGGGGGGGTTTTGGGGGGTTTTGGGGTTTTTTGGGGGGGGGGTTGGGTTTTTGGGGTTTTTTTGAATTTTTGGGGGATTTTTGGGGGGTTTTGGGGGGGTTTTGGGGTTTTTTTGGGGGGGAGTTGGGGGATTTTTGGGGGGTTTTTTGGGGGTTTTTTAGTTTTTTGGGGGGGTTTTGGGGGGTTTTGGGTTTTTTTTGGGGGGAGGGGTTGGGTTTTTTTGGGTTTTTTTGAATTTTTTGGGGGATTTTTGGGGGGTTTTTTGGGGGGTTTTTTAGTTTTTTGGGGGGGTTTTGGGGGGGTTTCTTGGGGTTTTTTGGGGAGGGTTTGGGGGGTTTTTTGGGGTGTTTTTTTGGGGTTTTTTGTTTTTGAATTTTTTGGGGGGTTTGGGTTTTTTTTGGGGGGGTTTTTTAGTTTTTTGGGGGGTTTTTTGGGGAGGGTTTGGGGTTTTGGGGGATTTGGGTTTTTTTTACTGGGTTTTTTGGGGGGTTGGGGTTTTTTGGGGGTTTCTTGGGTTTTTTTGGGAGGGTTTTTTTGGGGGGGTTGGGGTTTCTTTTTTTTGGTTTTTGGGGTTTGTTTTTGGGTTTTTGGGGGAGGTTTTTTGGGGGTTTTTTTGGTGGTTTGTGGGGTTTTCGGTGGTTTTTTTGGGGGGGGCTTTTTGTGGGGTTTTTGTGGTTTTGGGGGGGTTTTTTGGTGGGTTTTTTGGTGGTGGGGATTTTGGAGGTTTTTTTGGGGTGTTTTTTTTTTGGTGGGTTTTTTGGGGTTTTTTGGTGGTTTTGGGGGGTTTTTTGGTGGTTTGTGGTTTTTTCGGTGGTTTTTTTGGGGGGGGGCTTTTTGTGGGGTTTTTGTGGTTTTTGGGGGGTTTTTTGGGGGGGGGTTTTGCGGGGTTTTTTTGGTTGTTTTTTTGGGGTTTTTTGGTGGTTTTTGGGGGGTTTTTTTGGTGTTTTTTTGGTGTTTTTTGGTGGTTTTTGGTGGGTTTTTTTGGTGCCTTTTGGGTTTTTTTTTGTGGCTTTGTTCCACATTCCTGTGGCTCACCATCAGCCGCCGCATGCGCTCCTTCTCGATGCGCTCGTTCTCCTTCTTCTGCTCGCGCTCCGTGTTGGCGTGGTACGTGGCCACGGCCTTGGTCAGCTTCTGGATCTTCCCACTCACGCTCCTGTGGTACTCCTTGAAGTCCTTGGCGTGCTGCAGGATGCTGTTGAGGTATTCCTGCAGCGGGGGGAACAGGGGCAGGGGGCTCAGGGGTTCAGGGATTCCCAACGTCGGGGAGCGGCCGCGGGAACGGGAGAGCCCCAGAGGGTGACGAGGGCCACCCCAAAAACTGGGCCACTGGTGTGCCCAGAGGGGCAGCGCTGCCAATTCCTGCTCCTGGAGCTCCCAGTTTCCTGCTCCTCTTCCCAGTTTCCTACTCCTGCTCCCAGCCCCAGCACTGCCAATTCCTGCTCCTGGAGCTCCCAGTTTCCTGCTCCTGTTCCCAGCTTCCTGCTCCTCTTCCCAGTTTCCTGCTCCTGTTCCAAACTCCAGCATTCCCAGTTTCCTATTCCCATTCCCAACCCCAGCATGCCCAGTTTCCTGCTCCTGTTCCCAGTTTCCTACTCCTGCTCCCAGTTTCCTGCTCCTCTTCCCAGTTTCCTATTCCCATTCCCAGTTTCCTGCTCCTGTTCCCAGCCCCAGCATTCCCAGTTTCCTGCTCCCATTCCCAGTTTCCTATTCCCATTCCAAACCCCAGCATTCCCAGTTTGCTACTCCTGTTCCCAGTTTCCCACTCCCATTCCCAGTTTCCTACTCCACCATTCCCAGTTTCCTGCTCCTGCTCCCAGTTTGTTTCCTACTCCCATTCCCAGTTTCCCATTCCCATTCCCAGTTTCCTGCTCCTGTTCCCAGTTTCCTACTCCACCATTCCCAGTTTCCTATTCCCATTCCCAGTTTCCCACTCCCATTCCCCTCCAAACCAGGTGACCCTCGAGTTTAACCCCCCTGGAACTCCCCAAACCAGGTGACCCCAGAATTTAAATCTGTCACCTGGAACTCTCCAAACCAGGTGATCCCTGGGCTTAACCCCCTCACCTGATGCTTCTGCCGCCGTTTCCTCAGGTGACCCTCAGGTTAACCAGGTGATGCTCAGGTTAAACCCCCCTCACCTGGAACTCTCCAAACCAAGTGACCTTTGGGTTTAACCCCCCTGGAACTCCCCAAACCAGGTGACCCTTGAGTTTAACCCCCCTGGAACTCCCCAAACCAGGTGACCCTTGAGTTTAACCCCCCTGGAACTCCCCAAACCAGGTGATCCTGGAGTTAAACTCACCTGGAACTCCCCAAACCAGGTGATCCCTGGGTTTAACCCCCTCACCTGGAACTCCCCAAACCAGGTGATGCTCAGGTTAAACCCCCCCTCACCTGATGCTTCTGCCACCGTTTCCTCAGGTGACCCTCAGGTTAACCAGGTGATGCTCAGGTTAACCAGGTGATCCCCAGGATAAACCCCCCTCACCTGGAACTCCCCAAACCAGGTGACCCTCGGGTTTAACCCCCCTGGAACTCCCCAAACCAGGTGATCCTTGAGTTAAACCCCCCTGGAACTCCCCAAACCAGGTGACCCCAAAATTTAACCTCCTCACCTGGAACTCCCCAAACCAGGTGACCCTCGGGTTTAACCCCCCTGGAACTCCCCAAACCAGGTGATCCTGGAGTTAAACCCCCCTGGAACTCCCCAAACCAGGTGATCCCTGAGTTTAACCCCCCTGGAACTCCCCAAACCAGGTGATCCTGGAGTTAAACTCACCTGGAACTCCCCAAACCAGGTGACCCCAGAACTTAAATCTGTCACCTGGAACTCCCCAAACCAGGTGACCCCAGGTTTAACCCCCTCACCTGATGCTTCTGCCGCCGTTTCCTCTCCTGCTCGATCTTCTGCTGCTTCTCCAGCTTCTCTGTGATCCTGGCCTCCCTCAGCGACTGCCTCTTGCTGCGTTTGTAGGCCTTGGCGTTGAGCGCCGTCTCCAGCGCCGTGTCCCTCCTCATGCACACCACCACCTCCTGCCTCAGCTGCCAAACACGGGGTTTTCAGGAGGTTTATTGGGGTTTTTGGGGTTTTTCGGGGGTTTTTTGGGGAATTTTTTTGGGTTTTCTGCGGGTTTTTTGGGGATTTTTTGGGGTTTTTTTGAGGGATTTTTTGGAGATTTTTTGGGGAATTTTTTTGGGTTTTTTGGGTGGTTTTTTGGTCGTTTTTGGGGGGGTTTTTTTGGGGTTTTTGGGGTTTTTTTTGGGGTTATTTTGGGGTTTTTTGGGGGGGTTTTGGGGGGTATTTTGGTGGTTTTTTGGGGTTTTTTCCCTTGGCGTTGAGCGCCGTCTCCAGCGCCGTGTCCCTCCTCATGCACACCACCACCTCCTGCCTCAGCTGCCAGACCCAAAACATTTGGGGTTTTTGGGGGTCTTTTTGGGTTTTTCTTGGGGTTTTTAAGGGGTTTTTTCGGGGTTTTTTGGGGATTTTTTGGGTTTTTTTTGAGGGATTTTTTGGAGATTTTGGGGGGGATTTTTTTGGTTTTATTGGGGTTTTTTGGGGTTTTTTTGGGGAATTTTTTGGAGATTTTTTTGGGGTTTTTTTGGTTTTTTGGGGGTTTTGGGGGGTTTTTTGGGGGGTTTTGAGGGGGTTTTTGGGATTTTTTCCCTTGGCGTTGAGCGCCGTCTCCAGCGCCGTGTCCCTCCTCATGCACACCACCACCTCCTGCCTCAGCTGCCAAACCCAAAACATTTGGGGTTTTTGGGGGTCTTTTTGGGTTTTTCTTGGGGTTTTTAAGGGGTTTTTTCGTGGTTTTTGGGGGATTTTTTGGGTTTTTTTTGAGGGATTTTTTGGAGATTTTCAGGGGGATGTTTTTGGTTTTATTGGGGTTTTTTGGGGTTTTTTTGGAGATGTTTTGGGGGATGTTTTTTGGTTTTTTGGGGGTTTTTTTGGGGTTTTTTGGGGGTTATTTTTGGGTTTTTTGGGGAATTTTTTGGGGGTATTTTGGTGTTTTTTTGGGTTTTTTTCCCTTGGCGTTGAGCGCCGTCTCCAGCGCCGTGTCCCTCCTCATGCACACCACCACCTCCTGCCTCAGCTGCCAGACCCAAAACATTTGGGGTTTTTTGGTTTTTTGGGGGTTTTTCGGGGTTTTTTGGGGGTTTTTTGGGGGGTATTTTGGGGATTTTTGGGGAATTTTTTGGGAATTTTTGGGGTTTTTTTTTAGGTATTTTGGGGGTTTTTTGGGGGTTTTTTTGGGGGGGTTTTTTGGGGTATTTTGGGGGTTTTTTGGGGGTTTTGGGGTTTTTTTTGAGGGGTTTTTTGGGGGGTGTTTTAGGGGGGGTTTGGGGTATTTTGGGGTTTTTTTTCCCTTGGCGTTGAGCGCCGTCTCCAGCGCCGTGTCCCTCCTCATGCACACCACCACCTCCTGCCTCAGCTGCCAGACCCAAAACATTTGGGGTTTTTAGGGTTTTTGGAGAATTTTGGGGGTTTTTGGAGGAGGTTTTGCGGTTTTCGGGGTTTTTTCGGGGAATTTTTTGGGGTTTTTTTGGGGGGTTTTTTTGGGAATTTTTTGGGGTTTTGGGGGGGTTTTGGGGTTTTTTTTGAGGGGTTATTTTGGGGTTTTTTGGGGGGTTATTTTGGGGTTTTTTGGGGTTTTTTGGGGGGTGTTTTGGGGGGGTTTGGGGTATTATGGGTTTTTTCCCTTGGCATTGAGCGCCGTCTCCAGCGCCGTGTCCCTCCTCATGCACACCACCACCTCCTGCCTCAGCTGCCAAACCCAGGAGATTTGGGGTTTTTTGGGGTTTTTTGGGTTTTTCTTGGGGTTTTTTGGGGTTTTTTGGGGGGAATTTTGGGTTTTTTGGGGGGGTTTCTTTGGATTTTTGGGGGTTTTTGGGGGGGTTTTTTTGGGGGGTTTCTTGGGGATTTTTTGGGTTTTTTTGGGTTTTTTGAGGGTTTTTTAGGGTTTTTTGGGGGGGCTTTTTGGGGGTTTTTGGAGGGTTTTTTTGGAGATTTTTTTGGAGATTTTTGGGGGTTTTTTGGGTTTTTGGGGGGGTTCTTTGGATTTTGTTGGGTCTTTTGGGGGGGGGGTTTTGGGGTCTTTTTTTGGGGGTGTTTTTTTTGGAGATTTTTTCGGAGATTTTTTTGGAGATTTTTTGGAATTTTTTTTTGGCGATTTTTTTGGCCATTTTTTTGGACATTTTTTTGGCCATTTTTTTGGCCATTTTTTTAATTTTTCTGGAGTTTTTTTTTTTACTATTTTCCCCCCCTCCACCCAGTTACCTGGCGCTGGAAGTTGAGCAGACGCAGAGCCTTGAGCTCGATGGTGGCTTTGGTCCTCAGGTCCCCGGCCAAGGAGCCAGGGAGGTTCTCCAGCTCCTGGATGCGGTGGGCGATGCGAGCCTGGAGCCTGGGGGAACAGGGAAAAGGCATTTTTGGGATGAGCTCGGCTCAATCCCAACCTCATTCCCACTGGGGCCACAGGAGGAGGAAGATGAGGGCGTTGGGGAGTCAGTTCCAAAATCCTGGGATGAGTTTTTTGGGCACCTCCATGGGAATAAGGAGATGGGACAGGCAGGGGAAGGATGGGGAAGGGCAGGAAAAATCTGCAGGAAAAATGTTCTCCTCGTTCCTCTGGATCTTGGGGAGAGGGAAAAATGAGATGGGAGAACCTCTGGATCTTGGGAGAGGAAAAATGAGATGGAGGCAGCTGGAGATGGGAGAAACTTTGGGAATTTCCAAGGAAAATGTTCTCCTCCTCATTCCTCTGGATCTTGGGAGAGGGAAAATGAGATGGGAGAAACTTTGGGAATTTCCAAGGAAAATGTTCTCCTCGTTCCTCTGGATCTTGGAGAGAGGGAAAATGAGATGGGAGAAACTTTGGGAATCTCCAAGGAAAACTCCCTCTGGAGCTGTGGACATTGGGAAGTGGAAAAATAGGATGGGGCTCGGATATTTAAACACAATTTCACATCACTTTGGGAGACAAAAGCCTCTCTGTGGTCCCAGAGAACACCCCAGAAAGGCAAAACCCACCCTGTGCCCACCCAGAGGGGGCTCCTGTGCCCACCCAGAGCTCCTGTGCCCACCCAAAGGTGGCTCTCAGAGCTCCTGTGCCCACCCAGAGCTCTGTGCCCACCCAGGGGGGTCTCTCAGAGCTCTGTGCCCACCCAGAGGGGGCTCTCAGAGCTCCTGTGCCCACCCAGAGGGGCTCCTGTGCCCACCCAGAACTCTGTGCCCACCCAGAGGGGGCTCTCAGAGCTCCTGTGCCCACCCAGAGGGGGCTCTCACCCAGAGCTCCTGTGCCCACCCAAAGGTGGCTCTCAGGGCTCCTGTGCCCACCCAGAGGGGGCTCCTGTGCCCACCCAGAGCTCTGTGCCCACCCAGAGGGGCTCCTGTGCCCACCCAGAGGGGGCTCCTGTGCCCACCCAGAGCTCTGTGCCCACCCAGAGGGGTCTCCCAGAGCTGCCCCCCGCCCAGAGGGGGCTCTCAGGGCTCCTGTGCCCACCCAGAGGGGTCTCTCAGAGCTCCTGTGCCCACCCAAAGGTGGCTCTCAGGGCTCCTGTGCCCACCCAGAGCTGCTGTGCCCACCCAGAGGGGTCTCCCAGAGCTGCCCCCCGCCCAGAGGGGGCTCTCAGGGCTCCTGTGCCCACCCAGAGGGGTCTCTCAGAGCTCCTGTGCCCACCCAAAGGTGGCTCTCAGGGCTCCTGTGCCCACCCAGAGCTCTGTGCCCACCCAGAGGGGTCTCCCAGAGCTGCCCCCCGCCCAGAGGGGGCTCTCAGGGCTCCTGTGCCCACCCAGAGGGGGCTCTCAGGGCTCCTGTGCCCACCCAGAGGGGTCTCTCAGGGCTCCTGTGCCCACCCAAAGGTGGCTCCCAGAGCTCCTGTGCCCACCCAGAGGGGTCTCCCAGAGCTCTGTGCCCACCCAGGGCTCCTGTACCCACCCAGAGGGGGCTCTCACCCAGAGGGGGCTCTCAGAGCTCCTGTGCCCACCCAAAGGTGGCTCCCAGAGCTGCCCCCCACCCAGAGGGGTCTCTCAGAGCTCTGTGCCCACCCAGAGGGGCTCCTGTGCCCACCCAGAGCTCCTGTGCCCACCCAGGGGTGTCTCCCAGAGCTGCCCCCCGGCCAGGTGAGCCCGTGCCTCACCTGTACTCTCTCTCCTGCAGGATCTCCACGGGGTCCAGGCCTCGGGGTTTCTGGATGGGGGTGATGCGGTTCTGTTTGGGGTGCAGGGGCAGGGCAGGGGGTGCTGGCTGTCCCGGGGACGGAGGAGGTGGCCCTGGGGACGCCGGGGGGACAGCAGGGGGCACGGGGGACGGGCGGCCCGCGGGGGGAGGCGGCAGCAGCTTCTGGGGGGCTCCTCCCGGAGCCGTCGCCGACAGAGGTCCTGTGGGGGACACACAGCTCTGGGAATCCTGGGGAAAGGAGCTCAATTCCCCCCCAAAACATTTATTATTTAGTCAGAAATTCAGCAAATTCCTAAAAAAATTGGAATATTTGACTGGGAATCAGCCTGTTAGGATAAAGCCACAGGGTAAAATGGGGTGGGTCCTGTGGGGGACAGACAGCTCTGGGAATCCTGGGGAAAGGCAGGTGGAGCTCAATTCCCCCCCAAAAACATTTATTATTTGGTCAGAAATTCAGTAAAATCCTAAAAAAAATTGGGAATATTTGACTGGGAATCAGCTTGTTAGGACAAAGCCACAGGGTAAAATGGGGTGGGTCCTGTGGGGGACAGACAGCTCTGGGAATCCTGGGGAAAGGAGCTCAATTCCCCCCCCAAAAATCTGTTATTTGGTCAGAAATTCAGTAAAATCCTAAAAAAAATTGGGAATATTTGACTGGGAATCAGCTTGTTAGGACAAAGCCACAGGGTAAAATGGGGTGGGTCCTGTGGGGGACACACAGCTCTGGGAATCCCTGGGGAAAGGAGCTCAATTCCCCCCCAAAAAATTGATTTTTTAGTCAGAAATTCAGCAAATTCCTAAAAAAATTGGGAATATTTGACTGGGAATCAGCTTGTTAGGACAAAGCCACAGGGTAAAATGGGGTGGGTCCTGTGGGGGACAGACAGCTCTGGGAATCCTGGGGAAAGGCAGGTGGAGCTCAATTCCCCCCAAAACATTTATTATTTGGTCAGAAATTCAGTAAAATCCTAAAAAAATTGGAATATTTGACTGGGAATCAGCTCCTTAGGACAAAGCCACAGGGTAAAATGGGACCAAACATAGGGTAAAAGAATAGGGTCAAGTAGAATAGAATCGGCTCAGAATTAATATCTAACCACAGATATTTAATTGGGAAATTCACCCCCAGTTCCCTCTGAAATCCCTTATTGTTTTTATCTGGGAATCGACCCCAAATGGGCAAAAAACTCCGGTTATTTGGGTGGGAATTATTAACTCCTGTTCCCTGCAAAATTCACTCCTGTTCCCTGCAAAATTAACTCCTGTTCCCTGCAAATAAATCCCATTATTTCACTATAAAGCAGCCTCCAAATGGCCCAAAACTCCAATGGTTTAGGCAAAAATTAAGGGGTGTCCCACAGGGGGAGGTGGCAGAGGTCCTGTGGGGGACACACAGCTCTGGGAATCCTGGGGAAAGGCAGGTGGAGCTCAATTCCCCCCAAAACATTTATTATTTGGTCAGAAATTCAGTAAAATCCTAAAAAAATTGGAATGTTTGACTGGGAATCAGCTTGTTAGGATAAAGCTATAAGGTAAAATGGGGTGGCTCCAAATGAGGGTACTAGGATAAAGCTATAGGGTAAAATGGGGTGGGTCCTGTGGGGGACAGACAGCTCTGGGAATCCTGGGGAAAGGAGCTCAATTCCCCCCCCAAAAAATTATTATTTGGTCAGAAATTCAGTAAAATTCTAGAAAAATTGGAATATTTGACTGGGAATCAGCTTGTTAGGACAAAGCCACAGGGTAAAATGGGGTGGGTCCTGTGGGGGACAGACAGCTCTGGGAATTCCTGGGGAAAGGAGCTCAATTCCCCCCCAAATAATTGATTATTTAGTCAGAAATTCAGCAAATTCCTAAAAAAAACTGGGAATATTTGACTGGGAATCAGCTTGTTAGGACAAAGCCACAGGGTAAAATGGGGTGGGTCCTGTGGGGGACACACAGCTCTGGGAATCCCTGGGGAAAGGAGCTCAATTCCCCCCCAAAAAATCTGTTATTTAGTCAGAAATTCAGCAAAATCCTAAAAAAAATTGGAATATTTGACTGGGAATCAGCTTGTTAGGACAAAGCTATAGGGTAAAATGGGGTGGGTCCTGTGGGGGACACACAGCTCTGGGAATCCTGGGGAAAGGCAGGTGGAGCTCAATCCCCCCCCCAAAAAATTATTATTTAGTCAGAAATTCAGCAAAATCCTAAAAAAAATTGGGAATATTTGACTGGGAATCAGCTTGTTAGGATAAAGCTATAAGGTAAAATGGGGTGGGTCCTGTGGGGGACACACAGCTCTGGGAATCCTGGGGAAAGGAGCTCAATTCCCCCCCAAAAAATTATTATTTAGTCAGAAATTCAGCAAATTCCTAAAAAAATTGGGAATATTTGACTGGGAATCAGCTTGTTAGGACAAAGCCACAAGGTAAAATGGGACTAAACATAGGGTAAAAGAATAGGGTCAAGTAGAATAGAATCAGCTCAGAATTAATATCTAACCACAGAGATTTAATTGGGAAATTCACCCCCAGTTCCCTCTGAAATCCCTTATTGTTTTTATCTGGGAATCGACCCCAAATGGGCAAAAAACTCCGGTTATTTGGGTGGGAATTATTCACTCCTGTTCCCTGCAAAATTCACTCCTGTTCCCTGCAAAATTCACTCCTGTTCCCTGCAAAATTCACTCCTGTTCCCTGCAAAATTCACTCCTGTTCCCTGCAAATAAACCTCATTATTTCACTATAAAGCAGCCTCCAAAATGGCCCAAAACTCCAATGGTTTAGGCAAAAATTAAGGGGTGACCCACAGGAGGAGGTGGCAGAGATCCTGTGGGGGACACACAGCTCTGGGAATCCTGGGGAAAGGAGCTCAATTCCCCCCCAAAAAATTATTATTTAGTCAGAAATTCAGCAAAATCCTAAAAAAAACTTGGGAATATTTGACTGGGAATCAGCTTGTTAGGACAAAGCCACAGGGTAAAATGGGGTGGCTCCAAATGAGGGTATTAGGATAAAGCCATAGGGTAAAATGGGACTAAACATAGGGTAAAAGAATAGGGTCAAGTAGAATAGAATCAGCTCAGAATTAAGAATCTAAACACAGAGATTTAATTGGGAAATTCACCCCCAGTTCCCTCTGAAATCCCTTATTGTTTTTATCTGGGAATCGACCCCAAATGGGCAAAAAACTCCGGTTATTTGGGTGGGAATTATTCACTCCTGTTCCCTGCAAAATTAACTCCTGTTCCCTGCAAAATTAACTCCTGTTCCCTGCAAAATTAACTCCTGTTCCCTGCAAAATTCACTCCTGTTCCCCCCAAAATTAACTCCTGTTCCCTGCAAATAAATCCCATTATTTCACTATAAAGCAGCCCCCAAACGGCCCAAAACTCCAATTGTTTAGGCAAAAAATTAACCACGAATCCCTGAAACACTCCACGTTATCCCCCCTGGAATGAGCATCCCTCAAAGCTTCAGGAAGTCAAAGCAGCCATTTAATCCCAGGGATTTCAACCTCCCATTCCCGACCCCTGGAGAGCCCCTGGCTCGGAGATCCGAGATGGAATTCCCAGAAATTCCCCGAATTTGGGGTCTTACCTTCAGGCCAGGGCTTGGGGGGGCCCCCGGGGGGCTGTCCTGGCAGCCCAGGGGGAACTCCTGAGGGTCCTGGAGGGGGCATGTTGGGCCCTCCCATTCCTGGAGGAAAATTCCCACAAAACGGGGCAAAAAAACGGGGAAAAAATTTAAAAAAATTAAAAAAAAAAAATTAAAAAAAAAAATTAAAAAAAAATTAAAAAATGCCATGAGGATGTTGAGAGCGGCAGTGGGACCCTCAGGTACAGCCCCCACTGCCCACTGAGAGTGTGGGTGGATCCCAGCCTCTGGAATGCCCACGGAGACACGGGTGGGAGAGGGGCAAGGGGACCTCAGGCTGGGAGAGACTGGGGCAAACTGGGGACCAAATGCTGCTTCCCGTGGATCATCCAGGAGAGAATTCCATGGATTAACAGAATCCCATGGATCATCCAGGAGAGAACCCCATGGATCATCCAGGAGAGAATTCCATGGATTGAGATAATCCCATGGATTGATGGAATCCCATGGATTAACAGAATCCCATGGATTGACAGAATCCCATGGATTGATGGAATCCCATGGATTGATGGAATCCCATGGATTGAGATAATCCCGTGGATTGAGAGAATCCCATGGATTGAGAGAATCCCATGGATCATCCAGGAGAGAATCCCATGGATTGAGAGAATCCCGTGGATTGATGGAATCCCGTGGATTGAGAGAATCCCATGGATTGATGGAATCCCATGGATTGAGAGAATCCCATGGATTGATACAATCCCGTGGATTGAGAGAATCCCATGGATTGACAGAATCCCATGGATTGATGGAATCCCATGGATCACCCAGGACAGAGCAGGATGAGCTCCCTCCCCACAGATCCCTGGGACAGAACAGGACACGCTGTCCATGGACAAACCCCTCTGGATTTCCCGGGACAATGTCAGGTGGAACGGGATGAACTCCCCTCAGACCCCAGAATGGGACGGGACAAACTGCCCACAGACCCTCCAGCACACCCAAACCACCCAGACACCCCCAGACCCCACCCAAACCCCACCCAGACCCCACCCAGACACCCCCAAACCCCCCAGACTCCCCCCCAGACCCCACCCAAACCCCCCCAAACCCCCCCAGACTCCACCCAGACCCCACCCAAACCCCCCCAAACCCAACACAGACACCCCCAGACCCCACCCAAACCCCTCCAAATGCCCTCAGACACCCCCCACCCAGACACCCCCAGACTGCCCCCAGACTCCCCCAACCCCCCCAGACCCCACCCAAACGCCCCCAGACCCCACCCAAACCCCCCCAAACCCCCCTAGACTCCCCTCAGACCCCATCCAAACCCCTCCAAACGCCACCAAACCCCCCTCAGACCCCACCCAAACAGCCCCAAACCCCCACCCAAAACCCCCCCAAACCCCCCCAAACCCAACCCAGACACTCCCAGACCCCACCCAAACCCCTCCAAACACCCCCAGACCCCACCTAAACCCCTCCAAACAGCCCCAAACCCCCCCAAACCCTCCTAGACTCCCCTCAGACCCCACCCAAACAGCCCCAGACCCCACCCAAACCCCTCCAAACAGCCCCAAACCCCATCCAAACCCCCTCAAACCCCCCTGGACCCCACCCAGACACCCCCAGATCCCACCCAACCCCCTCCAAACAGCCCCAAACCCCCCCCAAACCCCCCCAAACCCCCCCCAAACCCCCCCAGACCCCACTCAGACCCCCCCTCACCGTGAGGCCTGGAGTAGCCCGGCGGCGCCGGCCCCGCTGCGGCCGCTGCTCCGGGGCCCTGCGCGGCGCCCGCGGGCGGAGGCAGGGCAGGGATCTGGGGCTGCATCCCGGGGAGAGGCCGTTTCCCCTGCACGGCCACCTGCAGGTGCTCGGGCAGAGGCTGCCCCCGGGCCAGCAGCTTGTAGGCCATGATCTGAGCGCGGAGCTGGTGCAGCTGAGCCGCGTTAAACGGCGACGGGCCTCGGCCCAGGGCTGGAGAATCCGACCCGGAGCCGTCCAGAGCGGCGCCAGAAGCGGCCCCCGAGCTGCTGGAGGGGCCGTTGGATGGCACGGGGCTGGAGGCGTGCTCTGAGCTGCCCAGAGGGGAGGGATAACCTGGCAGAGACAGGGATGAACGCCGCGCTGGAATTCCGGGGGGTGTGTCTGAGCCAGCCCTCGAAATCGGAGGGGTTTTTACACCCTGAGACCCCCGCCCCAGGGGGTTTTAGTGTGTCCCTAAAATCCGGAGTGTGCAGCTGGAAATGGCCTGGAGTGTGCCCAGAATTCAGGATTTACGCCCTGGGATCCAGGATTTACACCTGGAATTATGAGAACCCTCCCTAAATCCAGGATTTGTGCCCTGGGATCCAGGATTTAAGCTCTGGTATCCAGGATTTAAGCCTGGAATGATGAAAATCCCCCCTAAATCCACGATTTGTGCCCTGGGATCCAGGATTTGTGCCCTGGGATCCAGGATTTACACCTGGAATGGTGAAAATCCCCCCTAATTCCAGGATTTGTGCCCTGGGATCCAGGATTTAAGCCTGGAATGATGAGAACCCTCCCTAAATTCAGGATTTGTGCCCTGGGATCCAGGATTTAAGCCTGGAATGGTGAAAATCCCCCCTAATTCCAGGATTTATGCCCTGGGATCCAGGATTTACACCTGGAATGATGAAAATCCCCCCCCAATCCAGGATTTACACCCTGGTGTCCAGGATTTGTGCCCTGGGATCCAGGATTTAAGCCTGGAATGGTGAAAATCCCCCCTAATTCCAGGATTTGTGCCCTGGGATCCAGGATTTAAGCCTGGAATTATGAGAACCCTCCCTAAATTCAGGATTTGTGCCCTGGGATCCAGGATTTACACCTGGAATGATGAAAACTCCCCCTAAATCCAGGATTTAAGCCTGGAATTATGAAAACTCTCCCTAATTCCAGGATTTATGCCCTGGTACCCAGGATTTAAGCCTGGAATGATGAAAACCCTTCCTAAATTCAGGATTTATGCTGTGGTACCCAGGATTTAAGCTCTGATATCCAGGATTTAAGCCTGGAATGATTAAAACCCCCCCAATCCAGGATTTACACCCTGATATCCAGGATTTAAGCCTGGAATTATAAACCCCCCCCTAAATCCAGGATTTAAGCCTGGAATGATTAAAACTCCCCCCTAAATCCAGGATTCACACCCAGATATCCAAGATTTAAGCCTGGAATGAAGAAACCCCCCCCCATAATTCCAAGATTTACACCTGGAATGACGAAAACTCCCCCTCTAAATCCAGGATTTGTGCCCTGGGATCCAGGATTTAAGCCTGGAATGATGAGAACTCCCCGTAATTCCAGGATTTACACCTGGAATGATGAAAACCCCCCTCCTAAATTCAGGATTTACACCCTGGTACCCAAGATTTATGCTGTGGTATCCAGGATTTAAGCCTGGAATTATGAAAACTCCCCCCCCCCCAAATCCAGGATTTCAGACCCGGCTCCTCCCTTTCCCCCAATCCCCCTTGCCAACCTTGGGAATGCTGATCCATGGGGCTGGGAGGGGGCCCCATTCCAGCGTGGGCCCCAGGCCTCATGCCCATCCCCTTCATCTGCCCGTAGCGAGGGTCCTCTGACATCCCCTTCTCGTGCATCGGGTCCAGGGGCTGCAGGAGAGGGCAAAAAACCACCCCTGAGACACCAGCAGAGCTCCTGTGCAGGGAAATCCTGGAGATTCCAACCCTCCCAGAGCACAGCACTGCCCAGAGAGAACGTGGGTTACTGCTGGAGAGGTCAGATCTCACGCCTGGTCTGGGCGGGAAATGCAGCACAATTTCATTATTATTATTATTATTATTGTTATTATTATTATTACTACTAAAAAAACTGAGGGGTTTAAGGTCTGGGACATTTGGGACCACCCAAACCTGGGGGTTTTCAATCTCATGGTTATTTGGGACCACCCAAACCTGAAGGGTTTAACCTCTGGGTTATTTGGGACCACCCAACCCCGGGGGTTTTTAAGGACTGGAATATTTAAGACTACCCAAATCTGAGGGTTTTTAAGGTCTGGAATATTTAAGACCACCCAAACCTGAGGGGTTTAAGGTGTAGGATATTTGGGACCACCCAAACCTGAAGGTTTTGAAGATTTTTAGGGTCTAGGACATTTGGGACCACCCAAACCTCAGGGTTCTTAATCTCATGGTTATTTGGGACCACCCAAATCTGAGGGTTTTTCACCCCTGGGATTTTCTGGACCACCTACCCCAGGGGTTTTTAATCTCATGGTTATTTGGGACCCCCCAACCCGGGGGTTTTTAAGGTCAGGGATTTTCTGGACCACCCAACCCCAGAGTTTTTAACCTCTGGGATTTTTTAGACCACCCAAGCCTGAGGGGTTTTAATCCCTGGGATAGTGAGGACCACCCACCCCGGGGGGTTTTCACCCCTGTGATTTTCTGGACCACCCAACCCCGGGGGTATTTTACCTCTGGGATTTTTTAGACCACCCAAACCTGAGGGTTTTTAATCTCTGTGATTTTCTGGACCCCCCAACCCAGGGTTTTTTCACCCCTGGGATTTTCTGGACCCCCCAACCCCGGGGGGTTTCACCCCTGGGATTTTCTGGACCACCCACCCCGGGGAGTTTCACCCCTGTGATTTTCTGGACCCCCCACCCCGGGGGCTTTTTCCCCCCTGGGCCCCTCACCTTGTGCAGGGGGTGGATGCTGTCCGGGGTGTAGCCTGCAGCTGGCAGAGCGTGTCCAGAGTGGCCCGAGCCCGGGGAAGGGCCAGGAGAAGGGCCCAGCATGGAGCCTGGGGAGGGCCCGGGGCCAGGAGAGGGGCCAGGCCTGGGGGTCCCTCCCAGGGGGGGCTCTGGAGTGGCCATCTCACGCCGGGAGCTGGCAGGGGGCTCCTGGAGCTGCACCTGGAAATGGGAATGGAGCTGGCTCAGGGCTGGAGCCCAGCTGGGGAAGGGTCTGAGCAACCCAGGGGCAGAGAGGGACCTCCTCCCCACTGAGCAGGGCAGGGAACTGCCTCCCAGGTCACCCCTGAGGAAAATGGGAGGGGGAATAAATAATTAATTCATTTCCCAGTTCATCCCTGAGGAAATGGGATGGGAAATAGGGAATTCACTTCCCAGGTCACCCCTGAGCAAACTGGGAGAGGGAGTAGATCAGGAATTCACCTCCCAGGTCACCCCTGAGGAAAATGGGATGGGGAATAAATAATTAATTCACTTTCCAGGTCATTCCTGAGGAAAATGGGATGGGGAATAGGGAATTCACCTCCCAGGTCACCCCTGAGGAAAATGGGATGGGGAATAAATAATTAATTCACTTCCCAGGTCATTCCTGAGGAAAATGGGATGGGGAATAGATCAGGAATTCACTTCCCAATTTATCCCTGAGCTGGAATAGGAAGTAAATAATTCACTTCCCAATCAGGAATTCCCTTCCCAGTCCATCCCTGAGGAAAATGGGATGGGGAATAAATAATTAATTCACTTCCCAGGTCATTCCTGAGGAAAATGGGATGGGGAATAAATAATTAATTCATTTCCCAGGTCATCCCTGAGGAAAATGGGATGGGGAATAGGGAATTCACCCCCCAGTTCATCCCTGAGGAAAATGGGATGGGGAATAAATAATTCACCTCCCAGGTCATTCCTGAGCAAACTGGGATGGAGAATAGATCAGGAATTCACCTCCCAGGTCATTCCTGAGGAAATGGGATTGGAAACAGGGAATTCACCTCCCAGGTGATCCCTGAGGAAACTGGGAGAGGGAATAGATCAGGAATTCCCTTCCCAGCCCATCCCTGAGGAAAATGGGATGGGAAACAGGGAATTCACCTCCCAGGTCATTCCTGAGGAAAATGGGATGGGGAAATAAACAATTAATTCACTTCCCAGGTCATTCCTGAGGAAATTGGGAGGGGGAATAAATAATTCACTTCCCAGGTCATTCCTGAGGAAAATGGGATGGGGAATAAATAATTCACTTCCCAATAAGGAATTCCCTTCCCAGTTCATCCGTGAGGAAACTGGGATGGGAAATAGGGAATTTCCCTCCCAATTTATCCTTGAGCTGGAATAGGAAATAAAGAATTCACTTCCCAATTTATCCCTGAGGAAAATGGGATGGGAAATAAACAATTCACTTCCCAGTTCATCCCTGAGGAAATCAGAATAGGAAATAAATAATTCACTTCCCAATAAGGAATTCCCTTCCCAGTCCATCCCTGAGAAAAATGGGATGAGGAATAGGGAATTCACTTCCCAGTTCATCCCTGAGGAAACTGGAATAGGAAATAAATAAAGAATTCCCTTCCCAGTTCATCCCTGAGCAAAATGGGATGGGAAATAAATCAGGAATTCCCTTCCCAACAAGGAATTCATTTCCCAGCCCATCCCTGAGCAAACTGGGATGGGAAATAAGGAATTAATTCATTTCCCAATCCATCCCTGAGCAAACTGGGCTGGAAAATAAGGAATTAATTCCCTTCCCAGTCCATCCCTGAGCAAACTGGGCTGGGAAATGAGCAGGCAAAGCTCAGCCCAGTCTGGGGCAGGTCAGGATGAATTTTCTGGGATGCTGCACCCACCCTCCAGAGAGGGAGAGATTCCATCCAAAGCCACTGGAATTCTCATGGGAGTTGCTCCTTTTCCAAGCAAACCCCTTCTCTTTCCAGGGGAAAAAGAAAATAAATCTCTTTTCCTGAGGATTTTCCTCATTTTTCCGTGCAGATCCCACCCTCCTTCACCCAAAACAAGTTCCTCCTTTTTCCAGGCCACAAAAAACCTTTTTTTTTTTGCCTTAAAATCCTCAGGATTGAAAAGGAAGGAAAAGTTTGACCTGAGTTTTCCCATTTGTTTTTTTTTTTTTTTTTATTTCCTGGGAACAAAAACCATTTGGGTTTTGGTTTTTTTTTTTTGTTTTTTTTTTTTTTTTGTTTTGTTTTTTTTTTTTTGTTTTGTTTGTTTGTTTGTTTTGGGTTTTTTTGGGGGGGGTTTTTTGGGTTTTTTGGTTTTTTGTTTTTTGTGTTTGGTTTTGTTTTGGTTTTGTTTTTGTTCCCCAGGAAAAAACCACCACCATCAGCAGGGAATTTAATTTTTCATCCAGCTCCATTCCCTGCTCTTTTCCAGCCCTTGGTACACCAACCCATTTCCCTCCCAGCTGAAGGGATTTTCCTTCCCTAATTCCAAGCAAACCTGGCATTTCCAAGGGAAACACTCCCCTGGGGTGTCAATTCTCACATCCTGAGGGGGGAAAAAGCTCCTGAAATCCCTGAAAAAAATTTGTTTTTTGGCACCTACCTACAGGCATGGTAATCCTGTGTGCCTCTGGAGGGATGAGCTCCTAACTCCGGGCTAGGGGAGAAAAAAACCACAGGGAATATCATTATCCAGCACAAAACTCCTAAAAAAAGGTGATTTCCTCAGGGATGAGCCCAATTCCGTGGATATTCGGGGGAAATCTGCCAACCCCCAGCGAGGAAACCACTCAAAAATCCACCTCATAAAAAACCAGAGGCGGTGGATTCCACCTGCTCCAGGCCACGGGAATCATTCCCCCAGAGCAATTTGATTTTTATTTTAATTGGTTTCATCGAAATCCCCTCCCCCCTCCTGGATTCCAGGTGAGAAAGGGTCATTAAACCCCGAAATCCAAGAAGGAAACGCCGGGATTAATGAATCAATTAACAGGATTGGTGCAGGGGAAGGTTCCTCCTCTTCCTCAGCTTTGGTTTTTTTTTATTTCAGCTCGTTTTTGGAGCAGGAGAATCCGAGAGGGATTCAAGAAGGAAAACACCTCGGGAAAGGGGGAAAAATCGGGAAAAGGGGGGGAAAAAAAGAAACTGAGAAATGGGCTGAGGGTGGTGCAGCTCTTCCATTTTAATTCAATCCCTTTCCTTGTGCTCCTGCACCTCGGCAGGAGGAGAACGGGTAATTCCAGCGCCGGGAATTTCGCCGAGGTGAAAAGGAGGAGGAGCTGAAAACGGAGGATAAAAGGGATGGGGATGGATTCCCTCCTCGCCTTCCGAAATTCGGGCTCCTGAGCTCTGAGCTTCCTCCAGGAAAAAAGGCCAAATTCCCAGCGGGAAATTAAGGAGCTCAGCCTCAAAAAACGGGGGAAAATCGGGTAATTTGGGGAAAGGGAGGAGATGGGGGGAAAAAGGGATTGGAAAAGTGGAGTGGATAAAAACGGGGTGGATAAAAACGGGGTGGATAAAAACGGGGTGGATAAAAACGGGATTCCCGAAAGCAGCGCGGGGGGGACGAGTATTTAATAGATATTCTTGGGATATAATTGGGAATAACATAATTGGGAATAACATAATCGGGAATAGCATAATTGGGAATAACATAATTGGGAATAACATAATTGGGAATAACATAATTGGGGCGGGGGAGGGGAAAAGCCCCTCAGGATCAGAGGGGACCAAAGCGGGGGTTTGGTGTCCTCGGGAAGGACACAGACGAAAAGGATTCGGGAAAAAAAGGTAAGTGGGAGGATAGTGGGATATGTGAGGGGAAATTGGGGGGATACAGGAAATTTGGAAAAATAGGGCGATATAGAACGAAGAAAAAAATATAAAAATCGTGGGTCTATGATGCTGAGGGGGGATCGACGCTGTGGGGGCTGAAGGGGGTCCCGGTGCTGCTCCGGGCCTTCGGGAACCCCCCAAGGCCGAGAAGCCCGGGCTGAGGTCGCCGCCGGTGCCGAACAAAGGGCCCATGACCCTCTCGGGCCGCCGTACCCGCCTCGCGCCCCCTTCGCTCGGCCTTACCGGGGCCGAGGCCCGTCCCGGAGCCCTGCCCAAGGCTCATCCCGGCCCGATCCCGACGTTATCCCGACACCGGTCCCGGCGGGGGGAACAAAGGAGCCGCCGGAGCCGCCGCCGCCGCCTCAGGGAGCGCCGGCCCCGCGCCTGCGCGCCAGGCCCCGCGCCCAGCCCCGCCCACCGTGCGCGCTCAGCCAATGGCGCCGCGCCCCAGCGCCCGCGCGGCCAATGAGAGGCGAGCAGAGCCGAGCGCGCGCGGCGGTCCCGCCCGCGCCCCCCCCCGCCAAAGCGGCCAATGGGAACGCGGCGCGCTGCCCCCGCTGAGAAAAGGGAGGGGGAAGGTAAAGAGGCCCCGCCCACCCGCGGAGCGGCAGCCAATGAGAGGCGCGCTCTCTGAATTTTCCCCCGCCTCTCTCTGGATGACCTGTCAGTCACTCACCCTCGCGGCCAATCAGCATCGGCGTCCTCCCGCCGCCGCCAATGGCGGGGGAGAGCGGGGTGGGCGGGGCGTGGCGGGGGGGGGCGCGCATGCGCGGAGCGAGCGGCACTGCGGCGGGGGAAGAGGGGCGGGGCTCCGGTGTGGGGCGGGGCTTTCTCGTGATGGCGGCGGAGAACGGGCGGGGAACTGAGGAGAGGAACTGAGGGAACTGAGGGGGGAACTGAGGGAACTGAGGAGGGGAACTGAGGAGGGGAACTGAGGAGGGAACTGAGGAGGGAACTGAGGAGGGAACTGAGGAGAGGAACTGAGGAGGGAACTGAGGAGGGGGAACTGAGGAGGGGAGTGAGGAAAGGTCTGAGGAGGGGAACTGAGGGAACTGAGGGAAACTGAGGAGGGGAACTGAGGAGGGGAACTGAGGAGGGAACTGAGGAGGGAACTGAGGAGGGAACTGAGGAGGGAACTGAGGAGGGGAACTGAGGAGAGAACTGAGGAGGGAACTGAGGAGAGGAACTGAGGAGGGAACTGAGGGGAACTGAGGGGGGAACTGAGGAGAGAACTGAGGGAACTGAGGAGGGAACTGAGGAGGGAACTGAGGAGAGGAACTGAGGGAACTGAGGAGGGAACTGAGGAGGGGAACTGAGGGGGACTGAGGGGGAACTGAGGAGGGAACTGAGGAGGGAACTGAGGGAACTGAGGAGGGAACTGAGGAGGGGAACTGAGGAGGGAACTGAGGAGGGAACTGAGGAGGAACTGAGGAGGGGAACTGAGGAGGGAACTGAGGAGGAACTGAGGAGGGGTCCCGAGGAGGGGTCCCCGGGCTCGGGGGGCTCCGTTATGGGGCCTGGGAGGGACAGAGGGGGTTATAAATGTTTATTATAGGGTCGGCTTTTAGCAACGATTAATACGACTACCGTATGTCCAACTGATATTGTTATATTACATTACATCACATTGCTTTATTTTACATTACACTATATCCCTACAGTTTAAAAAAATAATAAATGTGTATTTTCTGGTTATGCCAAAGAGTTAAAACAGGATTTTTCTCTCTTTTTTCTTCTCTCTTTGCGACGTCTAAAGCACTGTTATAAATTCGTGTTACAGATTTGACTTGTAGCAAAAATTAACGCGGCTGCTGCATGTGTAATTGTGCCATTTATTATATTATGAGGGCCTCAGGAATCAATATTTTAAAAATAAATTAAAAAATACCGACCAGGGACCCCCCAAAAGTCACTGGGGACCCCAAAAACTGACCAGGGACCCCCAGAACCCACCAGGGACCCCCCCCAAAGTTACTGGGGAGCCCAAACCTGCTCAGCAAAGACCCCCAAAAACTGACTGGAGACCCCCCCAAACCCACTGGGGACCCCCAGAACTGACCAGGGACCCCCAAAGCTGACCAGGGACCCCCCAAAACTCACCAGGGACCCCTTCCCCAGTTTCAGGGGGAGGACACGACTCCCTCCCAGTGCCCCCCAAATCCCCTCCTGACACCACCAGGTTTTTGGGGGGTGACACACGGGACACACAAAACCCCCCCGAGGACCCCCCAGGACCCCTCAGAACCCCTCAAGACCCCCCAGGACCCCCAGGACCCCCGCAGGACCCCTCAGACCCCCCCCAGGACTCCCTCAGGACCTTCCCAGGACCCCCCAGGACCCCCCCAGGACTCCCCAAAACCCCTCAAGACACGAGACCCCCTCCTTCCATCGCAGCATCCCTTTTATTCCCCGCTGGTTTTGGGGGGGTCCCCCCCTGGTTTCCCCTCGGGGGGCTCCAGTTCTGCTGCTGGGGGGGTCCCCGAGCCCAGCCGGGGGGTCTGGGGGTGCCCAGGGGGGTCCCCCAGCCCGTCACTGAGGCGGAAGATGACGGGGGCTCTCCCCAAAACCGGGTTCTGCTCCTGGAGGCCCGAAATCCACCTGGCCAAGGTGAGTCTGTCAGCGGCCCCCGGCACACACAGGGCGAACACAGGGCCCTCCTCCACTGCAGGGGGGAAAAGGGGGTCAGGGGACCCCAAAAACCGGCCTGAGAGCCCTGAAAAACTCACCTGAGAGTCCTCAAAAATTCACCTGAGAGCCCCAAAAACCTCACCTGAGCACCCCAAAAACCTCACCTGAGTGTCCTCCAAAATTCACCTGATAACCCCCAAAAACCTCACCTGAGAGCCCCAAAAAACTCACCTGAGAGCCCCAAAAACCTCACCTGAGCATCCCCTAAACCTCACCTGAGCATCCCCTAAACCTCACCTGAGCATCCCAAAAACCTCACCTGAGTGTCCTCAAAAATTCACCTGAGTGCCCCAAAAACCTCACCTGAGTGTTCTCAAAAATTCACCTGATAACCCCCAAAAACCTCACCTGAGCACCTCCAAAACCCACCTGAACACCCCAAAACCCACCTGAGCCCCACAAAATCCCCCCAAAACCCACCTGAGCCCCCCCCAAACCCACCTGAGTCCCCCCAAACCCACCTGAGTCCCCCAAAACCCACCTGAGGCCCCTCAAAATCCACCTGAACACCCCAAAACCCCCCAAGAACCTCACCTGAGACCCCAAAAAACTTACTTGAACGCCCCAAATCCCACCTGAGCCCCACAAAATCCCCCCAAAAACCCACCTGAGCCCCCCAAAAACCCTCCTGAGGCCCCCCAAACTCTCACCTTCGTCCACATCGAAGTCTTCCTCGTCCCAGGGGCCGCGCTCCAGCTCCAGCTCCAGGTGCAGGGGGAAATAAAAGCTGCGCTCGGGGTCGGGGGGAGGCTCCTGGGGGGTCATTGTAGGTTTGGGGTGAGGTTTGGGGGTTTGGGGTTGGGTTTAGGGTTGGGTTTGGGGTTTTGGGGTTAGGGTTAGGGCTGGGTTTGGGGTTTGGGGTCTCACCCTCAGCTCCAGGGGCAGGGGTTGGGTTTAGGGTTAGGGTTAGGGGTTTTGGGTTTAGGGTTAGGTTTAGGGTGAGGTTTGGGGTTTTGGGGTTAGGTTTAGGGTTTGGGGTTTTGGGGTTAGGGTTAGGGTTAGATTTGGGGTCTCACCCTCAGCTCGGGGGGCAGGGGATGGGTTTAGGGTTAGGGTTAGGGTTAGGGTTAGGGTTTTTCGGTTTAGGGTTAGATTTGGGGTCTCACCCTCAGCTCCAGGGGCAGGGGATGGGTTTAGGGTGAGGTTTGGGGTTAGATTTGGGGTTTTTGGGGTCTCACCCTGAGCTCCGGGGGCAGGGGGTGGGTTTAGGGTTAGGTTTGGGGTGAGGTTTGGGTTTTTGGGGTCTCACCCTCAGCTCCAGGGGCAGGGGTTGGGTTTAGGGTGAGGTTTGGGGTTTTGGGGTTAGGGTTAGGGTTAGTTTTGGGGTTTTTGGGGTCTCACCCTCAGCTCCGGGGGCATGGGGTGGGTTTAGGGTTAGGGTTAGGGTTAGGGTTAGGGTTTTTGGGTTTAGGGTTAGATTTGGGGTCTCACCCTCAGCTCCGGGGGCAGGGGATGGGTTTGGGGTTAGGTTTAGGGCTAGGTTTGGGGTTTTGGGGTTAGGTTTGAGGTTTGGGTTTTTGGGGTCTCACCCTCAGCTCCAGGGGCAGGGGTTGGGTTTAGGGTGAGGTTTGGGGTTTTGGGGTTAGGGTTAGGGTTAGTTTTGGGGTTTTTGGGGTCTCACCCTCAGCTCCGGGGGGGCAGGGGATGGGTTTAGGGCTAGGGTTAGGGTTAGGGTTTGGGGTTTTGGGGTTAGGTTTAGGGTTAGATTTGGGGTCTCACCCTCAGCTCCAGGGGCAGGGGATGGGTTTAGGGTTAGGGTTTTGGGGTTAGGGTTAGGTTTGCGGTTAGGTTTGGGGTTTTAGGGTCTCACCCTCAGCTCGGGGGGGCAGGGGATGGGTTTAGGGTGAGGTTTGGGGTTAGGGTTAGTTTTGGGGTTTTGGGGTCTCACCCTGAGCTCCGGGGGCAGGGGGTGGGTTTAGGGTGAGGTTTGGGGTTAGGTTTAGGGTTTGGGGTTTTAGGGTCTCACCCTGAGCTCCGGGGGCAGGGGTTGGGTTTAGGCTGAGGTTTAGGGTGAGGTTTGGGGTTTTGGGGTTAGGTTAAGGTTAGTTTTGGGGTTTTAGGGTCTCACCCTCAGCTCCGGGGGCAGGGGTTGGGTTTAGGGTTAGGTTTGGGGTTAGTTTTGGGGTTTTTGGGGTCTCACCCTGAGCTCCGGGGGCAGGGGATGGGTTTAGGGTTAGTTTTGGGGTTTTGGGGTTAGGTTTGGGGTTAGGTTTGGGGTTTTGGGGTCTCACCCTGAGCTCCAGGGGCAGGGGTTGGGTTTAGGGTTAGGTTTGGGGTTAGGTTTGGGGTTTGGGGTTTTAGGGTCTCACCCTCAGCTCCGGGGGCAGGGGGTGGGTTTAGGGTTAGTTTTGGGGTTAGGTTTGGGTTTTTGGGGTCTCACCCTGAGCTCCGGGGGCAGGGGGTGGGTTTAGGGTGAGGTTTGGGGTTAGATTTGGGGTTTTAGGGTCTCACCCTGAGCTCCGGGGGCAGGGGGTGGGTTTAGGGTGAGGTTTAGGGTTAGATTTGGGGTTTGGGGTCTCACCCTGAGCTCCGGGGGCAGGGGGTCCCCCCGTAACACGAAATATCTCAGCTGGGTCCCGCGGAGCCACAGCGGGAAGGGGCCCTCCACAAACACGGGCCGGGCCGGGTCGTGCTGGGCCAGGAGCTCCCTCTGCTCGGGGCTCTGGCAGCCTGGGGACACGGGGACACCTGGGGACACCTGGGGACACCTGGGGACACCGCGGGGACACCCAGGGCACCCCAAACCCAACCACAAACACCCTCACGGGGACCCCAAAACCCTCAAACCTGAGAGTAACCCCATCCAGGTGACCCCAAACCCCTCCCAAGGGACCCCAAAACCTTCACAGGGACCCCAAACCCCTCCCAAGGGACCCCAAATCCCTCCCAAGGGACCCCAAAACCTTCACAGGGACCCCAAACCCCTCCCAAGGGACCCCAAACCCCTCCCAAGGGACCCTAAAACCTTCATAGGGACCCCAGACCCTCCCAAGGGACCCCAAATCTCTCCCAAGGGACCCCAAATCCCTCCCAAGGGACCCCAAAACCTTCACAGGGACCCCAGACCCTCCCAAGGGCCCCCAGACCCTCCCAAGGGCCCCCCGTGACCCCCAGACTCACTGGCGATGTAGGGCTGCACAGAGCCTTCGTCCTCCCCCGTGTCCGGCACCGGCGGCTGCGGGGTGGGGACACGGGGGTCACTGCAGGGACACCCCCTGTCCCCTCACGTGTGTCCCCCATTGCTGTGTCACCCCAGATGTGTCCCTGTGTCCCCCCAGCTGTCCCCATGCCCCCCAGCCATGTCCCCCCATGTCCCCCCATGTCCCCCCATGTCCCCTCAGCTGTCCCCATGTCCCTGTGCCTGTGTCCCCATGTCCCCGTGTCCCCTCAGCCCGGTCCCCATGTCCCCATGTCCCCATGTCCCCGTACCCCCGGGCTGTCCCCATGTCCCCATGTCCCCTCAGCCATGTCCCTGTCCCCATGTCCCTGTCCCTGTCCCCATGTCCTCATGTCCCCATGTCCCCATGCCCCCAGGCTGTCCCCATGTCCCTCCATGTCCCCATGTCCCTCCGTGTCCCCATGTCCCCATGTCCCCGTGCTGTCCCCATGTCCCCATGTCCCCTCAGCCATGTCCCTGTCCCCATGTCCCCGTGTCCCCGTGTCCCCGTGCCCCCGGGCTGTCCCCATGTCCCCATGTCCCCATGTCCCTGTCCCTCATGTCCCCATGTCCCCATGTCCCCATGTCCCCTCAGCCATGTCCCTGTCCCAGTGTCCCCTCATGTCCCCATGTCCCCGTGTCCCCGTGTCCCCGTGCCCCCGTGCTGTCCCCACCTGGATGACGGTGACGGTGGCGGCGGGGTCCGCGGCCATCCTGCGCAGCGCCAGGTGTGCTGTGGCCAGGCCGGGCCGGGGCAGGTGCGGGGGCAGCGGGTGGGGGTCCAGGTGCCGGAACCGCGGCAGCCAGAACATCATCCGCTGCACCTTCCGCAGGGGCCGGCTGCGGGGCCCGAAGACCCCCAGGAGCAGGAACCGCGTCTCGGCGTCGGGGACCACCCCTGGGGACAGCAGGGACAGTGGGGACATTGAGGGGACATTGGGGATATTGGGGACATTGGGGATATTGGGGACATTGGGGTGACAGCAGCAGGAACCGGGTCTCGGCGTCGGGGACCACCCCTGGGGACATTGAGGGGACATTGGGGACATTGGGGACATTGGGGTGACAGCAGCAGGAACCGCGTCTCGGCGTCGGGGACCACCCCTGGGGACAGCAGGGACAGTGGGGACATTGGGGACATTGGGGTGACAGCAGCAGAAACCGCGTCTCTGCGTCGGGGACCACCCCTGGGGACATTGGGGACATGGGGACATTGGGGATATTGGGGACATTGGGGACACGGGGACAGTGGGGACATTGGGGATATTGGGGTGACAGCAGCAGGAACCGGGTCTCGGTGTCGGGGACCACCCCTGGGGACATGGGGACATTGAGGGGACATTGGGGACATGGGGACATTTGGGATATTGGGGACATTGGGGATATTGAGGGGACACTGGGGACACTGGGGACACTGGGGATATTGAGGGGACACTGAGGGGACACTGAGGGGACACTGGGGGGACACTGGGGAGTACCAAGGGACCTGAGAGGCGACACAGAGGGACACAGGAGCACCCTGGATGGACACTGACACACACCAGGACACAGCACCCGGGGCGCGGTGGTGACACTCCGGGCTGTCCCTAACCGTGTCACCGTCACACGGGTCACTCACCGTAGCGCTCCATCTGCTCGAGCAGCCGCAGGCCGCACTCCTGCTGCCGCGGGAAGGGGAAGAGCAGGCGCTGCACGGGGCCCCGGGGCACCCAGGGGGACTTTGGGGACACTGGGGGGACACTGGGGACACTGGGGGGACACTGAGGGGACACTGGGGGGACACTGGGGAGTACCAAGGGACCTGAGAGGTGACACAGAGGGACACAGGAGCACCCTGGATGGACACTGACACACACCAGGACACAGCACCCGGGGCGGGGTGGTGACACTCCGGGTGGCACTGTCACACGTCCCACCGCTCCGTCACTCACCCGGGGGACTTTGGGGACACTGAGGGGACACTGAGGAGTACCAAGGGACCTGAGAGGGGACACAGAGGGACACAGGAGCACCCTGGATGGACACTGACACACACCAGGACACAGCACCCGGGGCGGGGTGGTGACACTCTGGGTGTCACTGTCACATGTCCCACTGCTCCGTCACTCACCCGGGGGACTTTGGGGACACTGAGGGGACACTGGGGGGACACTGAGGAATACCGAGAGACCTGAGAGGGGACACAGAGGGGCACAGGAGCACCCTGGATGGACACTGACACACACCAGGACACACCACCCGGGACGCGGTGGTGACACTCCGGGTGTCACTGTCACACGGGTCACTCACCGTAGCGCTCCATCTGCTCGAGCAGCCGCAGGCCGCACTCCTGCTGCCGCGGGAAGGGGAAGAGCAGGCGCTGCACGGGGCCTCGGGGCACCCAGGGCCCGCGGGGCAGCAGCCGCAGCAGCGCGTTGTAGGCGCCCACGTCCCGCTCCACGCCCAGCGCCGCCATCGCCGCCAGCGCCGCCTCCACCAGCGCCAGGCGCCCGCCGCGCCCCGGGGGACGGCGACACGCGTCCCGCAGCGCCGCCTCGAAGGCCGCGGGGCCGCCGGTGGCATCGCTGGTGGCACCGCCGGTGGCATCGCTGGTGGCGTCGCCGGTGTCGCCGTGTTCGGCGTCCTCGCGGTGGTTCTCGTGGTGGGTTTTGTGGGAGCGGAGGTGGCGCCGTGGGGGCTTGGGGGTGTCACCCTTTGAGGTGTCACCCTTTGAGGTGGCATCCCTTGAGGTGTCACCCCTTGAGGTGTCACCCCTTAAGGCGTCACTTCTCGAGGTGTCACTTCTTGCGGTGGTGTCACCCCTTGAGGTGTCACCCCTTGAGATATCACTTCTTGAGGTGTCACCCCTTGAGGTGTCACCCCTTGAGGTGTCACTCCTAGAGGTGGCACCCCCTGAGGTGTCACCCCCTTCAGTGGGGACGTGAGCTGGCCGCTGGCACAAGCTCCGGCAGAGCTGGGTAGGGGGAAAAACAGGGTCACCACAAGATGTCCCCGTGTCCCCAGTGTCCTCACAGTGTCCCCACAGTGTCCCCACAGTGTCCCCACAGAGTCCCCACAGTGTCCCCATGTCTCCACACTCTCCCCACAGAGTCCCCACATTGTCCCCAGTGTCCTCAGCGTCCCCACAGAATCCCCAGTGTCCCCACAGTGTCCCCACAGTGTCCCCACAGAGTCCCCACAGAGTCCCCATTGTCCCCACAGTGTCCCCACAGATTCCCCAGTGTCCCCACAGTGTCCCCACAGATTCCCCAGTGTCCCCACAGCGTCCCCACAGTGTCCCCCGTGTCCCCACAGTGTCCCCACAGTGTCCCTAGCGTCCCCACAGAGTCCCCAGTGTCCCCACAGTGTCCCCACAGTGTCCCCACAGTGTCCCCACAGTGTCCCCGTGTCCCCACAGTGTCCCCACAGTGTCCTCAGTGTCCCCACAGAGTCCCCACAGTGTCACAGTGTCCCCACAGTGTCCCCACGCCCCCCACTCCCCCTCTCTCCCGCCTGTCCCCGGTGTCCCCACGCCCGTCTGTCTCCCCCGCACCTCCGGAGCTCCGGCGCGGCCCCAGAGGCTCCGGGGCAGGGCCCGGACCCAGCCCAGCCTCATTGTCGCCGGGGATGTGGCGGTGTCACTGCCCGGTGTCGCTGTCCCCGCTGGGCGCCGCCATCTTGCCTCTGACCCCGCGCCTCAGGGGCAGGGGGCGGAGCCTGCAGGCGGAGCCAATCGCCGCGCGGCTTTTATCCGCGGGTTGTGACGAGCGCGGCGATTGGCGGGAACCCCGCGCCTAAGGGGCAGGGGCGGAGCCTGCCGGCGGAGCCAATCGCCGCGCGCCTTTTATCCGCGGGTTGTGACGAGCGCGGCGATTGGCGGGGAGAGAGAGAGAGGGCGGGGCTCGGAGGGGGTTCCCCGGTGACGTCAGAGCGAGCCCCCGGGATGAGCTCAGGGACGGGGATACGCGGTGACGTCACGGGGGGGTTAGCGATGATGTCACAGCCGTTCAACGGGAACGGGGGGGGGGGCGAGGGGCTCCCCAAGGCCCCGGGGAGGCGCGGGGGGATCCCCGGTGTCCCCCCAGCCCCGGGGGGGGTCTCGGAGTCGCGGGGGGGCGGGAACGGAGCGGGGGAGGGGGAGGGGGGAGGGGGAGGGGGAGGGGGAGGGGGACATTCCCCACCCGTGACGAGTCGTGTCCCCCCCCCCGTGGGGGCGGCGGAGTCCGATCCGGTGACGGCACCGAGCGCGGGACGCGGCGGGGGGCGAACCGCGATGTCCGGGGGGGGTCCCGCGGCACCGGGGGGGGGGGGGGGGTCACAGGTGTCCGGGGATGTGACCCCAGGTGACCCGGGGGGGGGGGGGGTCCCCCGGTCATGGCGGGAGACACCCCGGGGTCCTGAGGGGGGTCCCCGCTCTGGGGGGACACCCAGGTGACCGGAGGGGGGACACGGGTCTCCGGTGAGAGGGGGGACAGGGGGGAGGGGCAGATTTGGGGCGGGGGGGGCTGTTCCGGGACTCCCCTGCCCCCTCCCCCCCGGGATCCCCCCCCTCACTCCGGGATCCCCCCCGCTAAATGTGGAAAAAATGACGCCATCACCCGCCCCGCCGTGACGTCAGCGCGGCGGAGATCACGGATTGGCTGCGGCCGTCCCGCTCCGGGGGGGGCTCCGCGCCCACCGCCCACTTTTAAAAGTGGCGGCGGCGACGCCGGGAAGGGAGCGACCGAGGGCACCGACCCCAACCGAGGGCAGCGACCCGACCCGGGACACCCCCGAACCCACCCGGGACACCCCGGACCCGGCCGCCGCCACCCCACCGGAGCCACCGAGAGCCCCCCCGGGGACCCCCGGAATGTCCAACGCGCATTTCAACCGCGGGCCGGCCTACGGGCTGTCGGCCGAGGTGAAGAACAAGGTGAGCGGCCCCGGAGCGAAGCGAAGCGGGCGGAGCCGGGCCGGTACCGGCAGCCGGGAGCCTCCCGGGGGGGGGTCGGGAGCCCCGGGGGTCGCGGCAGGAGGCGGCGGAGCGGGGGCGGGACCCGGCGCTGTCCCTGGTGCTGCCCCGGGAGCGAAGGGACGGCCACCGGGACACGGTGGTGGCACCGGGGTGTTCTCCCCCGGGGGGTCTCACCGGGCTCCGGTTTACCGGGGAAGGGGTTTGTTGGCCCGGAGGGGGGGAGGGTCCCCGCAGCCCCCGGTCCCGCCGGTAAACGGGAGGTGACGAGCACCGGGTGCCGCTGGGGACGGCGACGGCGACACCGGGGTCACCCCGGGAGCACCGGGGGCTCCTGCGGCTCCGCGCCCCGGGAAGGGTTAACCGGAGGAGGCTCCGGTAACCCCGGGGGGGGTCCCACCGAGCCCCGAGCCCGCGGACCACCGGGAGGTGACAACCGGGACAAGGCGACACCGGGACCCCCCTCGGGGGGCTGAGGAGGTCACCGGGGGGTGGGGGGCACCACCGGAAGGACCCCCCCTCACCGTCAGCAGGAGCCCCCCCGCCGGTGTGCGCAGCCCGGGAGGAATCACCGGCGGCGCTTCGGGCGGTGGCGGATCCCGGCCACGGCACGGGGAGTGACACCGGGGGGGTCCCGGCGAGCAGCGGCCCGGGAAGGGTTAACGGGGGGGGAGGGGGACCCGCTCGGAGGCTCGGGGGGGGCCCCGGTGGCCCCCGGCCCCGCCGTGAGCCCTTATAAGGCGGCGGAGCGCGGCGGGCGGGCGGCGGCGGCCCCGGCCCGGGGCTATATATGGGCAAAGGTTCGGCCGCTCCGGTGGCCCGCCGTGCCCGGGGGGGGGGCGGGGCGGGGCCCGGGGGGCTCCGGGGGGGGGTCCGGGCAGCCCCGGCCTCTCCCGGCTCCTTCCGCCCCTCCCGGGAACCGGCGGGGACACGCCGCGGCTTCTGGCAGCTCGTGTCCCCCGGTGTCCCCAAAGTCCCTTTGGTGGCGTCGCCCGCCGCGTTCTCCGGGTGCCCGTTGTGGAGGGGATGTGTCACCCCCGGGACTGTCCCCGTGTCCCCACCCTCGACTGTCCCCGTGTCCCCCCCCCCGACTGTCCCCGTGTCCCCCACATTCTCTGTCCTAGTGACGCTGTCCCCAATGTCCCCCGTGATGATGTCCCCCACATTGTCCGTGCCACCATGTCCCTCCGGAGCTGTCCCCATCCCCTGGCGGTGTCCCCGTGTCCCTCCGGAGCTGTCCCCATCCCCTGGCGATGTCCCCATGTCCCCCGGTGCTGTCCCCGCGTCCCTCTGTTGCTGTCCCCATGTCCCCTGGCGGTGTCCCTATGACCCCCGGCGGTGTCCCCGTGTCCCTCCGGAGCTGTCCCCATGTCCCCTGGAGGTGTCGCCGTGTCCCCCGGAGCTGTCCCCATCCCCTGGCGATGTCCCCGTGTCCCCCTGGCGGTGTCCCCATGTCCTGGCAATGTCCCCGTGTCCCCCGGTGCTGTCCCCGTGTCCCCTGGCGGTGTCGCCGCAGCTGTCCCCGTGTCCCCCTGGAGCTGTCCCCATCCCCTGGCGGTGTCCCCGTGTCCCCCGGTGCTGTCCCCGTGTCCCCTGGCGGTGTCGCCGCAGCTGTCCCCGTGTCCCCCTGGCGATGTCCCCGTGTCCCCCGGTGTTGTCCCCGTGTCCCCCGGTGCTGTCCCGGTGTCCCCCTGGCGGTGTCGCCGCAGCTGTCCCCGTGTCCCCCGGTGCTGTCCCCATCCCCTGGCGGTGTCCCCGTGTCCCCCGGTGCTGTCCCCGTGTCCCCCTGGCGGTGTCGCCGCAGCTGTCCCCGTGTCCCCCTGGCGATGTCCCCGTGTCCCCCGGTGTTGTCCCCGTGTCCCCCGGTGCTGTCCCGGTGTCCCCCTGGCGGTGTCGCCGCAGCTGTCCCCGTGTCCCCCGGTGCTGTCCCCATCCCCTGGCGGTGTCCCCGTGTCCCCCGGTGCTGTCCCCGTGTCCCCCTGGCGGTGTCGCCGCAGCTGTCCCCGTGTCCCCCGGTGCTGTCCCCTGGCGGTGTCGCCGCAGCTGTCCCCGTGTCCCCGCAGCTGGCGCAGAAGTACGACCCTCAGCACGAGCGGGAGCTCCGCGCGTGGATCGAGGGGACCACGGGCCGCCGGATCGGGGACAACTTCATGGACGGGCTCAAGGACGGCGTCATCCTCTGCGAGTACGACCCCTGACCTCTGACCCCCGAGTGACCCCCAGTTTGTCCCCAGCGCTGGCTGCCCTGTGACAGTCCCTCTCCAGCCCCTGAGCCCGGCCTGGGATGATCCTCTGGGAATTCAGCCCGATTTTAACCTTGACCCCTGACCTTTGACCCCTGACCTGGCCCCAGCACTGGCCTGTCCCCCCCCCTGTACCCCAATCCTGGGGTCATCCTGGGGTCACCTGAGCTGACCTCTGACCCCACCTGAGCTGACCCCACCTGAGCTGACCTCACCTGTGCTGACCCCACCTGAGCTGACCTTTGACCCCACCTGTGCTTGACCCCCCCAGGCTCATCAACAAACTGCAGCCGGGCTCGGTGCCGAAGGTGAACGAACCTGTCCAGAACTGGCACAAGGTGAGGGGAGACCCCAAACCCGGGCCCTGACCCCTGACCCCAAACCCCTGACCCCAAACATGGGCACTGACCTCTGACCCCAAACCCCTGACCCCAAACCCGGGCCCTGACCCCTGACCCCAAACCTGGGCACTGACCTCTGACCCCAAACCCCTGACCCCAAACCTGACCCCTGACCCCAAACCCAAGCACTGACCTCAAACCCGGGCCCCTGACCCCTGACCCCAAACCCATGGCTCTGGGGGTGGGCCCTGACCCCAAACCCGGGCTCTGACCCCAAACCTGACCCCTGACCCCAAACCCGGGGCTCTAGGGGTGGACTCTGACCCCTGACCCCAAACCTGGGCACTGACCCAAAACCTGGGCACTGACCTCTGACCCCAAACCCCTGACCCCAAACATGGGCACTGACCTCTGACCCCAAACATGGGCACTGACCTCCGACCCCAAACCCCTGACCCCAAACATGGGCACTGACCACTGACCCCAAACCTGGGCCCCTGACCCCTGACCCCAAACCTGACCCCTGACCCCAAATCCGGGCTCTGGGGGTGGGCTCTGACCCCTGACCCCAAACCTGACCCCTGACCCCAAACCTGCCCCCTGCCCCCCGCCCCCTGCCCCCCGCAGCTGGAGAACATCGGGAACTTCCTGCGGGCCATCACACGTTACGGGGTGAAGCCCCACGACATCTTCGAGGCCAACGACCTCTTCGAGAACACCAACCACACCCAGGTGCAGTCCACCCTCATCGCCCTCGCCAGCCAGGTGAGACCCCCCGGGGCGGGACGGGGGTCCTGGGGGGTCCCGGGGGGGGGGGGTCAAGGCTCTGGGAGGCTCCAGAGGGTCCTGGTGACCCCGTGGACATGCAGCCACACGCTGCTGCCCCACCAGGGGGGGATTTGGGGTCTGGGGAAGGGATTTGGGGTCTGGGGAGGTGATTTGGGGTCTGGAGAGGGGATTTGGGGTCTGGGATCAATATTTGGGGTCTGGGGAAGGAATTTGGGGTCTGGGATCAATATTTGGGGTCTGGGGAGGTGATTTGGGGTCTGGGGAAGGGATTTGGGGTCTGGGATCAGTATTTGGGGTCTAGGGAAGTTATTTGGGGTCTGGGGTCAATATTTGGGGTCTGGGATCAATATTTGGGGTCTGGAGAGGATATTTGGGGTCTGGAGAGGGGATTTGGGGTCTGGGGAGGATGTTTGGGGTCTAGTGAAGGTATTTGGGGTCTAGGGAATTTATTTGGGGTCTGGGGTCAATATTTGGGGTCTGGGATCAGCATTTGGGGTCTGGGGGGGTATTTGGGGCCTGGGGGAGCGCCGTGAGCCCCCTCCCCAACGCCGGGGTCTCTGCCAGGCCAAGACAAAGGGGAACAACGTGGGGCTGGGGGTGAAATACGCCGAGAAGCAGCAGCGGCGCTTCCACCCCGAGAAACTGCGCGAGGGCAGGAACATCATCGGGCTGCAGGTGACACCCCGGGGACACTCAGGGGACACCGAGGGCGGGGAGGGGGGCACAAGGGACAGGAGGGTGACGCCGTGGCCGTGACTCTGTCCCCCCAGATGGGCACCAACAAGTTCGCCAGCCAGCAGGGCATGACGGCGTACGGGACACGGCGGCACCTGTATGACCCCAAACTGGGCACGGACCAGCCCCTGGACCAGGCCACCATCAGCCTCCAGATGGGCACCAACAAAGGCGCCAGCCAGGTGGGGACAGGGGACATTGTCACCCTGGGGGGACATGGGGACACTGCCAGCCCTGGGGGGACACAGGGACTTTGGGGACAGAGGGACATGGGGACACCTGTACGACCCCAAACTGGGCACGGACCAGCCCCTGGACCAGGCCACCATCAGCCTCCAGATGGGCACCAACAAAGGCGCCAGCCAGGTGGGGACATGGGGACATTGTCACACTGGGGACATGGGGACACTGCCAGCCCTGGGGGGACACAGGGACATGGGGACAGAGGGACATGGGGACACCTGTACGACCCCAAACTGGGCACGGACCAGCCCCTGGACCAGGCCACCATCAGCCTCCAGATGGGCACCAACAAAGGCGCCAGCCAGGTGGGGACAGGGGACATTGTCACCCTGGGGGACATTGACACCTTGGGGGGACACAGGGACATGGGGACACCTGTACGACCCCAAACTGGGCACCATCAGCCTCCAGATGGGCACCAACAAAGGCGCCAGCCAGGTGGGGACATGGGGACATTGTCACACTGGGGGACATGGGGACACTGCCAGCCCTGGGGGGACACAGGGACATGGGGACACAGGGACATGGGGACACCTGTACGACCCCAAACTGGGCACGGACCAGCCCCTGGACCAGGCCACCATCAGCCTCCAGATGGGCACCAACACAGGCGCCAGCCAGGTGGGGACAGGGGACATTGTCACCCTGGGGGACACAGGGACATGGGGACATTGACACCCTGGGGGGAACACAGGGACATGGGCAGAGGTGACACCAAGAGGACAAAGGGACTTTGAGCAGGGGGAATAGAGAGACTTTGGTGACAAAGAGAGGATGGACACCCCAGGGACAGCAGGGAGAGGACAGAGGGACCCCCGAGGACACCCTGCACCCCTTGCAGATGACTGTGACCCCTCGGGGGTGACCCTGACCCCTCAGGGGTGACCCTGACCTCAGTGCCACCTCCCCCTGTCCCAGGCAGGGATGACAGAGGGACCCCCGAGGACACCCCACACCCCTCAGGGGTGACCCTGACCCTTTGTGGGTGACCCTGACCCCTCGGGGGTGACCCTGACCCCATGGCAGTGACCCCGACCTCACTGCCACCACCCCCTGTCCCACGTGGGGATGACAAAGGGACCCCCGAGGACACCCCACACCCCTCAGGGATGACCCTGACCCTTTGTGGGTGACCCCGACCCCTCAGGGAGGTGACCCTGACCTCACTGCCACCTCCCCCTGTCCCACGTGGGGATGACAAAGGGACCCCCGAGGACACCCCACACCCCTCAGGGATGACCCTGACCCTTTGTGGGTGACCCTGACCCCTCGGGAGGTGACCCTGACCTCTCGGGAGGTGACCCTGACCCCTCGGGGGTGACCCTGACCCCTCGGGGAGTGACCCCGACCCTCAGTGCCACCTCCCCCGTGTCGCAGGCGGGGATGACAGAGGGACCCCCGAGGACACCCCACACCCCTCAGGGGTGACTGTGACCCCTCGGGGGGTGACCCTGACCCTTTGTGGGTGACACTGACCCCTCGGGAGGTGACCCTGACCCCTCGGGAGGTGACACTGACCCCACAGAGGTGACCCCGACCTCAGTGCCACCTCCCCCGTGTCGCAGGCGGGGATGACAGAGAGACCCCCGAGGACACCCCACACTTCTCGGGGGGTGACCCCGACCCCTCGGGGGGTGACCCCGACCTCAGTGCCACCTCCCCCGTGTCGCAGGCGGGGATGACAGCGCCGGGCACCAAGCGTCAGATCTTCGAGCCGGCGCTGGGCATGGAGCACTGCGACACCATGACCATCGGGCTGCAGATGGGCAGCAACAAGGGCGCGTCGCAGCAGGGGATGACGGTGTACGGCCTCCCGCGGCAGGTCTACGACCCCAAATACTGCGGCGGCCCCGAGCTGCTGGGCCACGACGGCTACGACGGCCACCTCTACAACTCGCAGTAGCCGCCGCTCCCCTCCGTCCGTCCCCTCGGTCCCCTCTGTCCGTCCGTCTGTCCCCTCTGTCCGTCCGTCTGTCCCCCCGCCGCGCGGCCGCTTCGCAACCCGACAGCACCGCTCAGACACCGGCCACACCGCGCCCCGCCGCAGGGCTGGCACCGGCACCGGCACCGGCATCGGGGCTGGCACCGGGACCGGGATCAGCTCCTGGGGGAAACCAGCACCGGGAACCGGCACCGGGAGCAGCACCGGGATCGGCCCCCAGGGAAACCGGCACTGGGATCGGCCCCCGGGACCGGGACCGGGCCGGCACTGGGGGAACTGGTACTGGGATCGGTACCGCGATCGATGCCCGGGAGAACCGGTACTGGGACCGGCACCGGGACCGGCCCCCGGGGAAACCGGCACCGGGATCAGCCCCCGGGACTGGGACCGGGCCGGCACCGGGAGAACCGGTACTGGGACCGGGATCGATCGCCGGGAGAACCAGCCCTGGGATCGGTACCGGGATCGGCTCCTGGGGGAAACCGGGAGAACCGGTACTGGGATCGGCACCGGGATCGGCTCCTGGGGGAAACCAGCACCGGGAACCGGCACCGGGATCAGCCCTGGGGTCGCTCCTGCTTGGGTTTGGTCCCCAGGATCGGTACCGGGGCTGGATCGGCACCGGGAGCAGCACCGGGATCGGCCCCCGGGGGGTGACAGTGCCGGGACCGGCCCCGGGTGCCGGGATTGTCCCCAAGGGAGGGGACAGTGCCGGGATTGTCCCCAGGATTGTCCCCAAGGGAGGGGACAGTGCCGGGTTCAGCCCCAGGATTGTCCCCAAGGGAGGGGACAGTGCCGGGATTGTCCCCAGGATTGTCCCCAAGGGAGGGGACAGTGCCGGGATTGTCGCCGGGATTGTCCCCAGGATTGTCCCCAAGGGAGGGGACAGTGCCGGGTTCAGCCCCGGGGGGTTCGGCCCCCGCCACGTGTGTGAAGCCACCGAGGCACAATAAAAGCCACACGCAAAAGTGACACTGATGTGGGAGTGTGTGTGGGGGGAGGACACCGAGGGGACAAAGGGACAGAAAAAAAGGGACAAAAAGGGACAAATCAGACAGGCAGGGACCAGGGACACCAGCTCGGGGTGGGGGGGTTTATTGCGGGGTGGTTCTGCCGAAACGTGTCACACTCAGTGTCCCAATGTCCCCACATCCCCCTGGGGACAGGTCTCAGGGCCTGGGGGGGCAAATGTCACCCCCACAGCGGGTCCTGGGGGTGTCACCAGGGGGGACACCGGGTCCTGGGGGTGTCACTGTGTCCTGGGGGGGGGGTCACCAGGGGTGGACACCGAGTCCTGGGGGTGTCACCAGGGGGGAACACCAGATCCTGGGGGTGTCACTGTGTCCTGGGGGTGTCACCAGGGGGGGTGTCACCAGATCCTGGGGGTGTCACTGTTTCCTGGGGGGGTCACCGTGTCCCGGGGGCCGTTGTCACCCCCCCGGGGGTGGCTTTGGGGACAGGGCCGCGTTGTCACCGCCCTCCCCGGGGTCACTGGTTGGCGGCCTCGCAGGCGTCGATCCAATCGCTGTAAACGTCCACGGGCTCCGATAGGTCTGGGGGTGGCCGTTAAGGCTCCAACACCGACTGGGGGGGTCCCGGTGGGGGTCCCCGGTGGGGGTCCCGGAGGGGGGGGGGACAGTCCCGGTAAGGATACAGGTGATGGGGGTCTGGAACTCCTCCAGGCACACGGTGCACGAGATCACTCCGGTGTTGCGGGCGCGGTCCCTGGGGGGGAGGGGGGTAACGGGAGGGTTGTGACCCCCCCCGGGCTCGGTACCGATCCCCCCCTTTCCCCCGTCCCGAGGCCATCCCGTGTCCCCCCGGTACCGTCACCGCTGCACGTTCATGTCCCCACTCTCTGCTTCCTCCCCGGGCTCATCCGCCGCCCGTTCCGCGCTGTCGCCCATCCCCGTGTCCCATCCCGGTGTCCCATCCCCGTGTCCCATCCCCGGTGTCCCGTCCCCGGTGTCCCATCCCCGTGTCCCATCCCCGGTGTCCCATCCCGGTGTCCCATCCCCGGTGTCCCCCCGGTGTCCCATCCCCGTGTCCCATCCCGGTGTCCCCCCGGTGTCCCATCCCCGGTGTCCCCCCGGTGTCCCATCCCCGTGTCCCATCCCCGTGTCCCATCCCCGTGTCCCATCCCCGTGTCCCGTCCCCGGTGTCCCATCCCCGGTGTCCCCCCGGTGTCCCGTCCCCGGTGTCCCATCCCCGGTGTCCCGTCCCCGGTGTCCCATCCTCGGTGTCCCGTCCCCGGTGTCCCCCCGGTGTCCCGTCCCCAGTGTCCCGTCCCCGTGTCCCATCCCGGTGTTCCATCCCCGTGTCCCATCCCCGGTGTCCCCCCGGTGTCCCATCCCCGTGTCCCATCCCCGGTGTTCCCCCGGTGTCCCATCCCGGTGTCCCCCCGGTGTCCCATCCCCGGTGTCCCATCCCCGTGTCCCATCCCCGGTGTCCCATCCCCGTGTCCCGTCCCCGGTGTCCCATCCCCGGTGTCCCCCCCGCTCACATCTTGACGTCGCAGGATTTCTCGTGGTTGCAGAAGGGACACGTGAACTGCGTCTCCAGCGTCCCCGTCATCTTCTTCTTAGGCGGCGGCTTCCGCTTCGACTTGCGGCGGCCCATGGCGGCCTCACCGGAGCCGAGAACCGGGAACGGCAAAAGACGCCGGGACCGGCCCCGGGAGCCGCCTCGGAACGGCCCCGAGCCGCTGCGGGACGCGCCGGGGGCGGCTCGACCCCTCCGGGCCCCTCCCGGTTCCTCCCGGTTCCTCCCGGTTCCTCCCGGTTCCTCCCGGTTCCTCACGCCGCGCTCCCGCCGCGCTCCCGGAAGTGCCGCCCCCTCCGCCCTCAGCCAATCAGCAGCGCGGAGAGCGCGCTCTGCCCCACGTGACCCCCGAGCGCCCCGCTCATTAGTCAATACACGGAACGCTCCAGCCAATCCCCAGAGACTCCCGCGCTGCACCGCCCACTGGATTGACCCGCGGCTCCAGCCAATCAGCAGCGAGAGAGGCGTGGTCACAGCCATCAAGCCCCGCCCCCCGCGCGGTTTTTGGGGCGAATCGCGGCGGTTTTGGGTCCGTCGATGGCGGCGGCGCCGTTCAAAGGGTTTATTGGGGGTCATTCGTCACGTGGGGCAACCGAGGAGGGCGTCAGTGTCCCCAAGGGTCAGGGGGCAGTGTCCCCAGGTCAGGGGTCAGTGTCCCCAGTGTCCCCCAGGTCAGGGGTCACCGGGGTCTCCCCACGTTCATTGGTCAGTGTCCGGTCCCCAGTGTCCCCCGAGGGGTCAGAGGTCACGGAGTGTCCCCAAAGCCAGTGGTCCCTGTGTCCCCCAGGGATGAGGTCCCAGTGGTCCCATTGTCCCCCGTGTCCCCGAAGGGGCAGAGATCACGGAGTGTCCCCCAGGGAAGGAGTCCCAGTGTCCCCCAGTGTCCCCAGTGTTGGTGTCCCCAGTGTCCCCAGTGTCGGTGTCCCAGTGTCCCCGGTGTCCCAGTGTCCCCAGTGTCCCGGTGTCCCCAGTGTCGGTGTCCTGCTGCCCCGGTGTCCCCAGTGTCCCCCAGTGTCAGTGTCCCGCTGTCTCGGTGTCCCCGCTGTCTCGGTGTCCCCAGTGTCGGTGTCCCGGTGTCCCCCAGTGTCCCGCTGTCTCGGTGTCCCGGTGTCCCCGCTGTCCCGGTGTCCCCGGTGTCGGTGTCCCGGTGTCTCCCAGTGTCCCCGGTGTCCCCAGTGTCCCAGTGTCCCCGGTGTCCCCAGTGTCGGTGTCCCGCTGTCCCGGTGTCCCCAGTGTCGGTGTCCCCAGTGTCCCCGGTGTCGGTGTCCCGGTGTCCCCGCTGTCCCGGTGTCCCCAGTGTCAGTGTCCCGGTGTCCCCAGTGTCCCCGGTGTCCCCAGTGTCCCAGTGTCCCCGGTGTCCCCAGTGTCGGTGTCCCGCTGTCCCGGTGTCCCCAGTGTCCCCAGTGTCGGTGCCCCGGTGTCCCCAGTGTCCCCAGTGTCGGTGTCCGGCTGCCCCGGTGTCCCCAGTGTCCCCAGTGCCCCTAGTGTCGGTGTCCCGGTGTCTCCCAGTGTCCCCAGTGTCAGTGTCCCGCTGCCCCGGTGTCCCCAGTGTCGGTGTCCCGCTGTCCCGCTGTCCCCGCTGTCCCGGTGTCCCCAGTGTCGCTGTCCCCGGTGTCCCCGTGGCTCAGAGCTGGCGGGGTGGCAGCGTCACGCGGTGCAGGACGCGCCCGGTGGCCTCCAGGAAGGTGACGGTGACACCGCCGGGCTGCAGGCGCAGCTGCGCGAAGCCGCCGGGGCTCCCGGGGCTGCCGAAGAAGAAGCGCAGGGACCCGGGCGGCACCGAGCGCTCGTGCGGCCGAGAGTCCTCCATGAAATTCCCGGCGCCGCTCAGGATGTAGCCCACCCCCTCCTCCTCCAGGTACTGCGGGGGGCGGAGAAAGGGGCGGGGTTAGGGGGACTCACCTGGGGAAACACCTGGGGAAACACCTAAGGACACACCTGGGGACACACCTGGGGACACACCCGGGGACACACCTGGGGACACGCCTGGGGGATACAACTGGGGACACACCTGGGGGACACAACTGGGGACACGCCTGGGGAAACACCCAAGGACACACCTGGGGACACACCTGGGGACACACCTGGGGACACACCTGGGGGACACAACTGGGGACACACCTGGGGGCACACCTGGGGGACACACCTGGGGACACATCTAAGGGACACAACTGGGGGACACACCTGGGGACACACCTGGGGACACACCTGGGGACACACCTGGGGAACACACCTGGGGGCACATCTAAGGGACACAACTGGGGACACAACTGGGGGCACACCTGGGGACACACCTGGGGACACACCTGGGGACACACCTGGGGGACACAACTGGGGGACACATCTAAGGGACACACCTGGGGACACACCTGGGGGACACCGTGGGGTTCAGGTGTCCCCACACCTTTGGGGCAGAATTTGGGGGTGATTTCCCCGCACACCTGATCACCCCACACCCGGGGGTCAGAATTTGGGGGTCAGAATTTTTGGGGGGTGATTTCCCTGCACACCTGAGCACCCCACACCTGGGCGACACCTCGGGGGGCTTTCAGTGCTGTCCCCACACCTTTCAGGGGACAGAATTTGGAGGAGATGTCCCCACACACCTGAGCACCCCTCACCTTTCAGGGGACAGAATTTGGGGGGGGATTCCTCTGCACACCTCCAGGACACTGTGACACCCAGCGACACCCCCACACCCTCGGGCCACACCCCGCGCCCCTCCCCCGCCCCCCCCGAGCCCCGCCTCACCTGCAGGTTGTGGTCGTGGCCGCACAGGTAAGCGGTGACGCGGTGGCGCCGCAGCAGCGGCCGCAGCAGGCGCAGGAGGCACGGCGTGGGGCCGTGCTTGGCCACCGACCACACCGGGTAGTGACCGGCCACCAGCACGAAGCTGTCACCTGCCGCCGCCTCCAGGTGCGCCCGCAGCCAGGCCAGGTGAGCGCCGGCCGCCGCCGCGTCCCGGGGCCCCGCGGGGACGTCGCCCAGGCCGAAATCGTCCGTGTGGCCGCAGAGGAGGACCGTGTCCAGCACCAGCAGCCGCGCGGAGGAGTTGGAGCCGGGGATGTGGAGGCGCAGGCTGTAGTAGGGGTGAGGGAAGTGCCTGCGGGGACATGGCGGGGACACTCGGGGACATCATAGGGACATGGGGAGACATGGCGGGGACATGGTGGGGACATGGCGGGCACATGGCGGGGACACGGCGGGGTCACGGCGGGGTCACGCGGGGACATGGCGGGGACACGCAGGGACATGGCGGGGACACGGCGGGGTCACGCGGGGTAATGCGGGGACATGGTGGGGACATGGTGGGGACATGGCGGGGTCACGCGGGCACATGGCGGGCACATGGCGGGGTCACGCGGGCACATGGCGGGGTCACGCGGGGTCACGCGGGCACATGGCGGGGTCACGCGGGATCACGCAGGGACATGGCGGGGTCACGCGGGGACATGGCGGGAACATGGCGGGGTCACGCGGGCACATGGCGGGGTCACGCAGGGACATGGCGGGGTCACGCGGGGACATGGCGGGCACATGGCTGGGTCACGCGGGAACATGGCGGGGTCACGCGGGGACATGGCGGGGTCACGCGGGCACATGGCGGGGACACGGCGGGGACATGGCGGGGACATGGCGGGGTCACGCGGGGACATGGCGGGGTCACGCGGGGACATGGCGGGGTCATGCGGGCACATGGCGGGGTCACGCGGGGACATGGCGGGGTCACGTGGGGACATGGCGGGGTCATGCGGGGTCACGTGGGGACATGGCGGGCACATGGCGGGGACACGGTGGGGACATGGCGGGGACATGGCGGGCACATGGCGGGGACATGGCAGGGTCACGCGGGCACATGGCGGGGTCACGCGGGCACATGGCGGGGTCACGCGGGCACATGGCGGGCTCACACAGGGACATGGCGGGGACATGGCGGGGATACGGCGGGGTCACGCGGGCACATGGCGGGCTCATGGCGGTGACACGCGGGGACATGGCAGGGTCACGCGGGGACATGGCAGGGATTGGTGTGAGAGGGGTTTGGGGACACCAGGACATGCAGGGACACCCTGGGGAGACACCGAGGGGGACTGGGGACAGGCTGGGGACACCTTGAGGGGCTTTGGGGACAGCGTGGGGACACTGGGACACCCTGAGGGGCCCTGCGGACACCTTGAGGGGCCTTGGGGACAGCCTGGGGACACCCCCGCTCAGGGCACAGGGCGTGGGAGGGGCGGGGGAGGCGCCTGTGTGACATGAGGGCACTTGGGGACATCGTGAGGACACGCGGGGACACGCCAGGAGGGGTTGGGGACACCCTGAAGGGGCTTGGGGACACCCTGAAGGGGGTTGGGGACATGTGAGGACACCCCGAGGGGACCCGGGGACAGTCGGGGGGACACTCAGGGACACTCGGGGATATCTGGGGACACTCGGGGTTACTCAGGGGGGACACTTGGGGACATTCAGGGACATTTAGGGTCACCTGGGGACACTCAGGGTCACTCAGGGACACCCGGGGAGACACCCAGGGTCACTCAGGGGGACACTCGGGGACATTTGGGGACACTCGGGGATACCCGTGGACACTGTGGGGAGTCTGGGGCACACCCGGGGACATTTGGGGACACGTGGGGACACGGGGACAGTACCAGCGCGGCGAGTGGCGGCTGTAGCGCAGCTGCGCGGTGACATTCCCGGCGTGGTCGTGGTTCCCGGCCATGACGTACCAGGGGACACCGCGGAGCCCCGGGGACACGAACACGCGCTCGAACGTGTCCTGGGGAGGGGACACGGGGTTTGGGGACAGCGGGGACAATGGGGTTTGGGGACAGTGGTTTTTGGGGACAGCAGGGACAATGGGGTTTGGGGACATCGGGGTTTGGGGACACGGAGTTTGGGGACACGGAGTTTGGGGAAACGGGGTTTGGGGACATCGGGGACAATGGGGGGACATCAGGGACAGCGGGGTTTGGGGACATCAGGGACAGCGGGGTTTGGGGACATGGGGTTTGGGGACACGGGGTTTGGGGACAGCGGGGACAATGGGGGGACAGCGGGGTTCGGGGACAATTGGGGACATTGAGATTTGGGGACATCAGGGTTTGGGGACAGCGGAGACAATATGGGGACAGCGGGGTTTGGGGACACGGGGTTTGGGGACATGGGGTTTGGGGACATCAGGGACAGCGGGGTTTGGGGACATGGGGTTTGGGGACATCAGGGACAGTGGGGTTTGGGGATAATGGGGACAATGGAGTTTGGGGACATCGGGGTTTGGGGACAATTGGGGACAATGAGGCATTGTCCCCCCAGGTTTTGGGGTGTCCCCGTGGGAGGCATCAGGATTTGGGGACAATGAGGGATATCAGGAATTCCGGGATTTGGGGACACAGGGAATTGGGGACATCGGGATTTGGGGACAATGGGGGACATTAGGAATTCCGGGATTTGGGGACACCGTGATTCGGGGACATGGGGATTTGGGGACACCAGGATTTGGGGACACCAGGATTTGGGGACAATGGGGGATATCGGAATTCCGGGATTTGGGGACACCGTGATTTGAGGGCATTGGGATTTAGGGACACCAGGATTTGGGGACAATGGGGGACCTCAGGAATTCCTGGATTTGGGGACACGGGGATTTGGGGACAATGGGGGATATCGGAATTCCGGGATTTGGGGACATTGGGATTTGGGGACACGGGGATTCGGGGACACAGAGATTTGGGGACACGGGGAATTGGGGACACCGGTGACACGAGGCACTGTCCCCGCGGCGTGGGGGTCACCTGGAAGCGCGGGTCCCACTCGTCGCGCACCCCCGTGTAGTAGAAGTTGTCACCCAGGGCCAGCACGAAGTCCCCGCCCAGCTCGGTGACAGCCCGGCCCATGGCCGCCGCCGTGGCCACCTCGCGCGGGGTGACAAAGGGGGGCTCGGGGACACCCCCCCAGTCCCCCAGGGCCAGGAAGGTCAGAGCCCCCCCGTGACACCGCCCCGGTGTCACCGCTGTCACCAGGAGCAGCCACAGCAGCGCCAGCATCTGCCGGGGAGGGGGACACGGGGGTCACAGGGGGTGACACGGGGGGGGACACGGGGAGTGACACGGGGGGACACGGGGGTCACAGGGGGTGACACGGGGGTCATAGGGGGGTCACAGGGGGTGTCACAGGGGTGTCACAGCGGGTGACACGGGGGTGAGACGGGGGGGACACGGGGGTGACACAGGGGGTGTCACAGCAGGTGACACAGGGGTGTCACAGGGGTGTCACAGCAGGGGACACGGGGGGTCACAGGGGGTGACACGGGGGGACACGGGGGGGACACGGGGGGGGACACGGGGGTCACAGGGGGTGACACGGGGGTGTCACAGGGGGTGACACGGGGATGTCACAGCGGGTGTCACCCACCCCCCACAGCACCCACGTGGCATGGGGGAGGGGTCCCTGCCCACCACCCCCCCCCCCACCCAAAGGGGGTGTCCCCTGTGTCACCCACCCCCCCTTTAGAGGGTCCCCACGTGTCCCGGGGGGGGTCAGAAATGTCACCTCCCCCTCCCCCATGGGCACCCAGGGGTGTCACCCCTCCCCCTCCCCAGGTATCCGAGGGGGGGGGTCCCTGTCCCATCCCCCCCCGGGGTCACTCACCGTCCCCTGCGATGTCCCCTCGTGTCCCCTCGTGTCCCCTCGTGTCCCCCCCCCGCTCCGGCCCCTTTATGGCCCCAAAAGGGGAAGCGCCCCCCCCCCGGGGCCGCTGTCACCTGACCTGAGGGGACACTGGGAGCGCGGGGGGAGGGCACTGGGAGCACTGGGAGGGGGCGGGGCCGGCTACTGGGAGCACTGGGAGAGGGGGGGAGGGCACTGGGAGCACTGGGAGGGGGCGGGGCCGGCTACTGGGAGCACTGGGAGGGGGCGGGGCCGGGTTACTGGGAGCACTGGGAGAGGGGGGGCTGGGCTACTGGGAGCACTGGGAGCACTGGGAATACTGGGAGAGGGGACACTGGGAGCACTGGGAGGAAGGGGAAGACCGGTTACTGGGAGCACTGGGAGCACTGGGGACACTGGGAGGAAGGGGAAGACCGGTTACTGGGAGGACTGGGCCGGGTTACTGGGAGCACTGGGAGGGGGCGGGGCTGGGCTACTGGGAGCACTGGGAATACTGGGAGAGGGGCAGAGGGGGACACTGGGAGCACTGGGAATACTGGGAGCACTGGGAGCGCTGGGAGAGGCGGGGCCGATTACTGGGAGTACTGGGAATACTGGGAGGACTGGGCCGGGTTACTGGGAGCACTGGGAGGGGGCGGGGCTGGGCTACTGGGAGCACTGGGAATACTGGGAGAGGGGCAGAGGGGGGACACTGGGAGCACTGGGAGAGGGGGGGGCGTGTTACTGGGAGCACTGGGAGCACTGGGAGCACTGGGAGGAAGGGGAAGACCGGTTACTGGGAGCACTGGGAATACTGGGAGAGGGGGGGCTGGGCTACTGGGAGCACTGGGAGGGGGCAGGGCCGGTTACTGGGAGCACTGGGAGAGGGGGAGGGCGGTTACTGGGAGCACTGGGAATACTGGGAGAGGGGCAGAGGGGGACATTTGGAGCACTGGAAGAGAAGGGGCTGGGTTACTGGGAATACTGGGAGAGGGGACACTGGGAGCACTGGGAGAGGGGGGCCGGTTACTGGGAGGACTGGGAATACTGGGAGAGGGGGGGCTGGGCTACTGGGAGCACTGGGAGCACTGGGAGGGGGGGGGGGCGTGTTACTGGGAGAACTGGGAGCACTGGGAGCACTGGGAATACTGGGAGACGAGGGGCCGGGTTACTGGGAGCACTGGGAGGGGGCGGGGCGGGTTACTGGGAGTACTGGGAATACTGGGAGGATGGGGAAGGTCGGCTACTGGGAGCACTGGGAGCGCTGGGAGGGGGCGAGGCGGGCAACTGGGCGAACTGGGAACTGGGCGAACTGGGAACTGGGCGAACTGGGAACTGGGCGAACTGGGAAGTGGGAATCATCTGGAAATCCCCGAAATTCCCCAAACGCGGCCCAGCCCCGGGAGCGCGGCGTTGTCACCCCCGAGGCGTGTGACCTGCCTCGGGGACAGCGCGGCCACCAGCGGCACACCGCGGGGGTCACCAGCCCACGGACACCGCTGTGGGGGGCGGCTAATGGCGTTAATTAGTGCGTTACACCGCTCTATATAACCTGCGTTAACTGCATCGCTTCCCTCTGCTGACGTCATTAACTAGGTGTTCTGGGCTAATTAGGGGTCAGTGACCTTGGCTGACATCTTCCAATCGCCTGTCCCTGAACTATCTTGAACTGCCACAGGGGTGGACATGGCGGGGACACGGTGGGGACATGGCGGGGACACTTGGGGACACGGTGGGGACATGGCGGGGACACTTGGGGACACGGTGTGGACATGGCGGGGACACTTGGGGACACGGTGGGGATTGGTGGAGAGGGGTTTGGGGACACCAGGACGTGCAGGGACACTCAGGGACACCCTGGGGAGACACCGAGGGGGACTGGGGACACCTTGAGGGGCTTTGGGGACAGCGTCGGGACACTATGAGAGGGTTTGGGGACAGCCTAGGGACACCAGGACATGCAGGGACACCCTGGGGATACACCGGGGGGGACTGGGGACAGCCTGGGGACACCCTGAGGGGCTTTGGGGACACCCTGAGGGGCCTTGGGGACAGCGTGGGGACACCCCCGCTCAGGGCACAGGGCGTGGGAGGGGCGGGGGAGGCGCCTGTGTGACATGAGGGCACTTGGGGACATCGTGAGGACACGCGGGGACACGCCAGGAGGGGTTGGGGACACCCTGAAGGGGCTTGGGGACAGGTGAGGACACCCCGAGGGGACCCGGGGACAGTCGGGGGGACACTCAGGGACATTTGGGGACACTCGGGGATACCCAGGGACACTGTGGGGCGACTGGGGCACAGCCGGGGACACTTGGGGACATTTGGGGACACGTGGGGACAGCGGGGTTTGGGGACATCAGGGACATCGGAGTTTGGGGGACACGGGGTTTGGGGACAATGGGGGACATCAGGATATCGGAATTCCGGGATTTGGGGACACAGGGATTTGGGGGTGGATTTGGGTTTTTTTTGAGGAATTTCAGGGATTTTTGAAGGAATTTTGGGGATTTTTGGAGGAATTTTGGGGGATTTTTGGAGGAATTTTGGGGGATTTTTGAAGGAATTTTTGGAGGAATTTGGGGGGATTTTTGGAGGAACTTGGGGTATTTTTCCTGCTTTTTCCATTCCTTTCCCCCCCCCATGAACAGAAACAAAAAACGACCAAACCAAAAAACCTCGGGGGAGAAAAACAAACAAACAAACCCCACACCCAAAATCCAACTTTTTGTTTTTTCACCCCAAAGTGAAAACAAAATTCCGGCTTTTTTTTTTTCTTTTCCCCCCGATTTCCCAAGAATTCTCCCCAAAAAATTCCGCTGGGTTTTGGGGTTTTATTTTTCTGGAAGTCCAAGCGATGTTGCCGGGAAAATCCCCCGGGAAAATCCGGACGGACACCGGGAGCTGCCTCAAGGTTTGCTATTAATCAATTAATTACTAATTGGTTAGGAATTAATTAATGAACGGCTTGATTCAAGCGGAGCCTTTTTTGGGGGAGAAAAGGGCGGGAAGGAGTTAAATAAACATGCATGGGGAGGGGGGAGGGGGCGTGGCCTGGAGGCGGGGGCTGTGGGGCCTTCGGCGGTGGCGGTGTCATCGTTGTCATCATCATCATCGTCTTCATCGTTGTCCGGTGTCATCGTCATCACCATTGTCATCGTCGTTGTCATCACCGTTGTCATCATCATCGTCATTGGTGTCATCATCGTTGTCATGGTCACTGGTGGCATCGTCATTGACACCGTTGTCATTGGTGTCATTGTCATCGTTGACGTTGTTGTCGACATTGGTGGCATCATCGTTGTCATTGACATTGTCATTGGTGTCATTGGTCATCCATCACCATCGTTGGTCATTGTCACCGTCATCGTCACCATCACCAGGGCTGACCATTGCTATCGTTGGTCATTGTCACCATCGTTGGTCATTGTCACCGTCATTGGTCATTGTCACCGTCACCGTCATCACCCCCGTTGCTGGTCATTGTCACCGTCACCACCATTGGTCATTGTCACTGTCATTCATCAGTCAATACTGTTGGTCAGTGTTGGCGATCGTCATCGTTGGTCATTGTCACCGTCATTGTCACCATTGCTGGTCACTGTCATCATCACCATCATCATCATTGTCACCATCACTGGTTGGTCATTGTCGTCATCACCATTGTTGGTCACTGTCACTGTCATCATCACCATTGTTGGTCATTGTCACTGTCACCATCGTCACCACCATTGCAGGTCATTGACGGCGTCATCATCACCATCATCGCGATCGTTGGTCATTGTCACCATCATCATCACCACTGTTGGCCATTGTCACTGTCGTCACCATCGCTGGTCATCATCACTGTCATCGTCACCATCGTTGCTCATTGTCACTGTCACCACCATTATTGGTCATCGTCATTGTCATCGTAATTGTCACCATCACCACTGTGGTGATCCTCCCCGTTGTCACTGTCACTGTCACCGTGATCCTCCCCGTTGTCACCATCACCACCGGGGTGATCCTTCCCGATGTCACCGTCACTGTGATCCTCCCTGTTGTCACCATCACCGCCAGGGTGATCCGCCGTTGTCACCGTCACCGCCGTGGGGATCCTCCCCATTGTCACTGTCACCGTGATCCTCCCCGTTGTCACTGTCACCACTGTGGTGATCCTCCCCGTTGTCACCGTCACCACCTCCGGCCGCTCCCCAGAACCCCCGCAGCATTCCCGGGAATCCCCGCCTTTGGTTCCCCCCGATCCGGGACGAGCCGGCGCATCCCAGCCACTCCCGGGGATTCCTGAGGACTTCTGGGAATTCCTGTGGAGTTCCAGGGACTTCCTGTGGAGTTCCGGGAAATTCCTGAGGATTTCTGGGAATTCCTGAGGATTTCTGGGAATTCCTGGGAGTTCCATCCATTTCTTGTGGATTTCTGGGAATTCCTGAGGATTTCTGGGAATTCCTGTGGAGTTCCACGGATTTCCTGAGGATTTCTGGGAATTCCTGTGGAGTTCCAGGGATTTCCTGAGGATTTCTGGGAATTCCTGAGGATTTCCAGGGACTTCCTGTGGAGTTCCATCCATTTCCTGTGGATTTCTGGGAATTCCTGAGGATTTCTGGGAATTCCTGAGGATTTCCAGGGATTTCCCGTGGAGTTCCATCCATTTCTTGTGGATTTCTGGGAATTCCTGAGGATTTCCAGGGACTTCCCGTGGAGTTCCATCAACTTCCTGTGGATTTCCATCAATTTCCTGTAGATTTCCAGGAATTCCTGAGGATTTCCAGGGATTCCTGAGGATTTCCATGAATTTTCCGTGGATTCCTGGGGATTTCCAGGGATTTCTGAGGAATCCTGAAGAGTTCCATAAACTTCCTGTGGCTTTTCCAGGAATTCCTGAGGATTTCCAGGGATTCCCAAAGATTTCCCTGGATTTCTCTGAATTCCCGAGGATTTCTCTGAATTCCCATGGATTTCCCTGAATTCCCAAGGATTTCTCTGGCTTCCTGAGGGCTCCTGAAAACTTTCCCTGGATTTCTCTGAATTCCCAAGGATTCCCAAGGATTTCTCTGAATTCCCAAGGATTTCCCCAAATTCCCAAGGATTTCTCTAAATTCCCAAGGATTTCCATGAATTCCCAAAGATTTCTCTGAATTCCCAAGGATCTTCCCGAATTCCCAAGGATTTCTCTGAATTCCCAAGGATTTCCCCGGATTCCCAAGGATTTTTCTGAATTCCCAAGGATTTCCCTGAATTCCCAAGAATCCCCAAGGATTTCTCTGAATTCCCAAGAATTCCCAAGGATTTCTCTGAATTCCCAAGAATTCCCAAGGATTTCTCCGAATTCCAGGAATCCCCAAGGATTCCCCCAAACTCCCGAAGACTTCCAGCGATCTCCACGAAGCTCCCGCGGATTTCTCCGGCTGATTCCCGAGGGATTTCGCCCCTCCCCCCCCGAGGGATTTTCCCCGTGAATTCCCCTGGATTTTCTCTTTTCCCTGGGTGTGGTTTTTCCCTGGATCGGGGCCGTCACTCGGTGCGGAGGATGATGTGGATGCCGGAGTCCGTGAACACGGGGCCGCTCATTTCGCCCGCCCGCAGCGCGAACGACGCGTCCTCAAACGGCTTCTGCATCTGCCCTGCAGCAAAACGGGGGATTTGGGGGGTTTTCCCAAAAAAATCTGGGATTGGGAAGTGGGGAGGGGGGAGATGGTTCCTAAAAAGCCCAAAATATTCCCAGAAAAATTGGGGATTTGTGGGATTTTCCAAAAAAAAAATCTGGGATTGGGATGTTGGAGGGGGAAAATGGTTCCTAAAAAGCCCAAATTGCCATCAAAATGGGGGATTTGGGGGGTTTTCCCAAAAAAATTATGGGATTGGGAAGTGGGGAGATGGTTCCTAAAAAGCCCAAAATATTCCCATAAAAATTGGGGATTTGGGGGGTTTTCCCAAAAAAAATCTGGGATTGGGAAGTGGGGAGGGGGAGATGGTTCCCAAAACCCCAAAATATTGCCATAAAAATTGGGGATTTGGGGGTTTTTTCCCAAAAAATTATTGGATTTGGAAGTTGGGAGGGGGAAAATGGTTCCCAAAATTCTCAGAAAAATTGGGGATTTGGGGCTTTCCCAAAAAAAATTCTGGGATTGGGAAGTGGAGAGGGGGAGATGGTTCTTAAAGACCCCAAAATAGTGCCATAAAAATTGGGGATTTGGGGCTTTTCCCCCAAAATTACAAGATTTGGAAGTTGGAGGGGGAAAATGGTTCCCAAAATTCCCAGAAAAATTGGGGATTTGGGGGGTTTTTCCCAAAAAAAATTCTGGGATTGGGAAGTGGGGAGGGGAAGATGGTTCCCAAAACCCCAAAATATTTCCATAAAAATTGGGGAGTTGAGGGAGTTTTTCCCAAAAAAATTCTGGGATTGGGAAGTGGGGAGGGGGAAAATGGTTCCTAAAAACCCCAAAATATTCCCATAAAAATTGGGGATTTGGGGGATTTTCCAAAAAAAATTCTGGGAGTTGGAAGTGGGGAGATGGGTCCCAAAAACATAAAATATTCCCATAAAAATTGGGGATTTGGGGTGTTTTCCCCCAAAAAAATCTGGGAGTTGGAAGTGGGGAAGGGAGTTGGTTCCTCTGGATGGATCCCAGATGGAATTTTGGAGGATTTGGGGGTTTTTTTGGGGGATGAATCCCCAGATTTGGGGCTTTTTTTGGGATAAATCCCCCAGAATTGAGAATTTTTTTGGGATGAATCACCAGATTTTGAGGATGTTTTGGATAAATCCCCAGATTTTGGGGGGTTTTTGGGATAAATCCTCAGATTTTGGGTTTTTTCTGGGATAAATCCTCAAATTTGGGGTTTTTTTTGGGGGGTATAAATCCCCCAGAATTGGGGTTTTTTGGGGGATGAATCCCCAGATTTTGGGGCTTTTTTTAGGGATAAATCCCCCAGAACTGAGGATTTTTTGGGGACAAATCCCCAGATTTTGGGTTTTTTTTGGGATAAATCCCCAGATTTTGGGATTTTTTTTTTTTGTGACAAATCCTCAGAACTGGGGTTTTTTAGGGATCAATGCCCAGATTTTGGGGTTTTTTTTGGTGACAAATCCTCAGAACTGAGGATTTTTTGGGATCAATCCTCAGAACTGGGGGTTTTTTGGGATCAGTGCCCAGATTTGGGGGATTTTTTGGGATCAATCCCTCACCTCTCCCGAAGGCCCCCAGGTCTCCTCCGGCCTTGGCCGAGCTGCAGTCGCTGAACTGAGAAGCCAAAGACTCAAAATCTTCTTCTCCTGATTTGATCTTCTGGATGTAACCTGGGGAAAAAAAAATATAATCCCAAATTAGGGATAAAAACCACTCCAAACATTCCACAGGAAAGGAGAGAAAGCCTCAAAACAGCCCCAAAATCCAACATTCCTGGGGTTTGTTTTTTTTTTCCCCCCAAAAAATCATCATTTCCAGGTTTTTGTTCCCAAAGTCACCATTGCCAGGGTTTTGTTTAAAAAAAACCAAAAAAAATCCAACCCATATTTGCCTCTTTTCCCCCAAAAAATCGGAATTCCAAGGGTTTTTTCCAAAAAGTCACAATTCCTAGAGTTCTTTTCCAAAAAAAATCAGGTATTCCAAGGAGTTTTCACCCAAAAATCACAATTCCCAGGGTTTTTTTCCCCAAATCACCATTTCCAGGTTTTTTTTCCCCAAGAAATTGCCATTCCCAGGGTTTTTTCCCCAAAAAAGGTCAGGCAAAACCTCCCCAAATCCCAAAAATTCCCTCAAAAATCCCAAAAATTCCCCCCAAAAAATCTCAAAATGCCCCAAAAATCCCAAAAATTTCCCTCAAAAATCGCAAAAATCCCCCCCCAAATCCTAAAAATTCCCAAAATCCCCCAAATTTCCCCCAATTTCTCCTCAAGTCACCGTTGATGAGCTTCAGGCCTCATCCTTGGAGTGGCCCCATCAAATCCCACAGGATCAACGCCCCAAAACCCACCCCAAATCCCCAAAAAATCCCCCCAAAATCCAAAAAAATCCCCCCAAATTTCCCAAATTTTCCCCAAATTCCCCCAAAAATCCCAAAATGCCCCAAAATTTCCTCCCAAAATGCCCCAAAATCCACAAAAATCCCCCCCAAAAGCCAAAAAAATTCCCCCAAAAAATTCCCCCCCCCAAATTCCCCCCAAAAAATCCCAAAATCCAAAAAATTTCCATCAAAAATCCCAAAAAATCTCCCAAAATTCATCAAACTCCCCCAAATTTCCCAAAATCCCCCAAATTTCCCAAATTCCCCAAATTCCCCCAAATTTCCCCCTGCAGTCACCGTTGATGAGCTCCAGGGCCTCCTCCTTGGAGCGGGTGATCCTCTCCTGCCTCCAGTGGCCACCCCAAACCCTCCCCAAAATCCCCAAAAAAATCCCAAAAAATCCCAAAAAATCCCCCAAATTTTCCCAAAATTCCCCAAATTTCCCTATGAAAATTCCCCAAAATTTCCCAAAATCCCCCAAATTCCCCCCAAAGTCACCGTTGATGAGCTCCAGGGCCTCCTCCTTGGAGCAGGTGATCCTCTCCTGCCTCCAGTGGCCACCCCAAACCCTCCCCAAAATCCCCAAAATATCCCCAAAAAATCCCCAAAAAATCCCCCAAATTTCTCCCCAAATGCCCCAAATTTCCCAAAATTCCCCCAAATTCCCCAAATTTCCCAAAATCCCCCAATTTTCCCAAAATTCCCCAAATTCCCCCCTGCAGTCACCGTTGATGAGCTCCAGGGCCTCCTCCTTGGAGCGGGTGATCCTCTCCTGCCTCCAGCTCGAGGGCCGCCGTGATTGGTTGTGTTTGACCAGGAGGTGGGAACAGCGCACCCGGCCCGGGGCTCCGCCCACGCCGCTCGGCCGCTCCCATTGGCTGGCGTTCGTCAGGTGGTTGAAGTAGTAAACCCGCCCTAAGGGGTTATTGATCGGTTATCGGTTATTGATCAGTTATCGGTTAGTGATTGGTACCACAAAACTTGGTTATCGGCACCAAAGATCCTCTCACAGAGGCCCAAAGGTCCATTAATGGACTCCATTGACTCTTGTTCATCAGGTGGGTGAAGTAATAAACCTGCCCTAAGGGGTTATTGATCGGTTATCGGTTATTGATCAGTTATCGGTTAGTGATTGGGGTCAAAAAAATCAGGTTATTGGCACCAAAAACCCCCTTAGCAGCACCAAAATTGACCCCGCTGACTCGTGTTCATCAGGTGGGTGAAGTAATAAACCCGACCTAAGGGGTTATTGATCGGTTATTGGTTATTGATTGGTTATCGGTTACTGATTGGGGACAAAAAATCAGGTTATTGGCATGAAAAACGCTCCCACAGACCCTAAAAAGCACCTCATTGGCCCCACTGGCTGGCATTTGTCGGGTGGCTGAAGTAATAAAGCCTCCCTTAGGAGTTATTGATTAGGTATTGGTTATTGATCTGAGATTGGTTATCAATCTACACTGAAAAAACAGGTTATTGGCACTAAATCCACCCCAAAAATCCATTTCTAACCTCCACTGACTCGTGTTCATCAGAATCTTGAAGCAGTACACATCTCTTAAAGAGTTATTGATCAGCTATTGGTTATTGATTGGTGATCAGGTATCAATGAGTATCAAACCCCAGGTGATTGATACTAAAACCCAGCGTCTCCACCCCAAAAATCCACTGGGGGACCCCTTGAATTCGTGTTCACCAGGTGCTTGAAGCAATAAACCCTGCCCGGGGGGTTATTGATTAATTATCGCTTCATGATGAGTGATTGGTGATCGATTTACACTAAAAAAATAGGTTATTGATCTCAAACCCCAACTTATTCACCCAATTGGGGCGTCCTTCATTGCCTGAGGGGATGATCCCCCCAAAATTCTTATCATGAGGGGGATCTTCACCCCAAATTTCCTTTATGGAGTTGATGATCCCCCCACATTCCCCTCATGGAGGTGACCCCCCTCAATTGGGGTGTCCTCCATTACCTGAAGGGATGATGCCCCCAAATTCCCCTCATGGAGGTGACTCCCCCTCAGTTGGGGTGTCCTCCATTCCCTGAGGGGATGATCCCCCCAAATTCCCCTCCTGAGAGGGACCCTCACCCCAAATTCCCCTCATGGAGGTGACTACCCCATATTTGGGGTGTCCTTCATTCCCTGACGCATTCCCTGAGGGGATGATGCCCCCAAATTCCCCTCATGGAGGTGACTCCCCCTCAGTTGGGGTGTCCCCCATTCCCTGAGGCGATGACCCCCTCCAATTCCCCTCACGGAATTGAAGACCCTCACTCTAATTCCACTCACGGAGGCGTTCTCCCCTTCCCTGAGGCGATGACCCCCTCAGGACCCGCCGGCATTGGGGACCCCCCCTCAAATTCCCCTCACGCATCTCTCCCCTCCCACGCCCCCCTCAGCCGCTCCAAAGCCCATCCGCGGTGCCGCCACCTCCCTTCCCCAGCCCGCCCATCCCCGCCGCTCCTTCCCCGCGGTCCCTCCGGTCCCCTCACAGCCACCCCCCGCCCTCAGGCCCTCACCGGAGCTGCGGCTCATGCGCTTCTCCCAACCCGCGGGCAGCTTCTCCTCCTCCGCCATCTTCCCTTCCCTCTGCCCGCTCTGCGCGGCCCGCCCACACCGGCTCCCGAGGGGGCGGGGCAAATCCGCCTTTCTCGCTCTTCTATTGGTCAGAGGGGAAGCAGAGCCCATCGCTGCGCAATTCTATTGGTGGAGGCGCCCGTCAATCAAGCACGCGATGAAGCCGAGTAGCGCGGGAAAGGGGCGACGGTGGTCGTGCGTGGACAAATTTAATGGGAACGAAAACTCGCAGCGCCGCCTCCCCAGTGCCCGTTCAGAGAGCCCCGGTCCCGGTCTCACCGGAGCCACGAAATAACCGGAGACTCCAAAAGCAGCTTTATTATAAATAAATTGGAGGCTGCAGAACGCGCGCGGACGGTTTAAAGCCTCAGAGTGGCACCGGTTTGGTGACAGCGGGAACGGGAGGGGGAAAACCGGCCTTGGGGAGGATAACGGGGGCACACCGGGAGAACCGGGGAGACACCGAGAGGACCCAGCAGCCGCTCCTGGTCGTTCATCCTTGTCGTGGATCTCATCCTCAGCAGGAATTCAGGAAAACAGGGAGGATGGTTGATGGATTTTGGGGATGTGGAGCCTCCCCTGGGACCTCCGGAGCCTCCCCGGGACCCTTCAGGGGTTTCCCGGTACTTCCTGGGCCTTCCCGGTACCTCCAGAACTGCCCCGGTACCGCCATGATGCAGAAGACGGAAGTGATGTTACCGTGTATAGGAACTGACGTCACACACACGCCAGGGTGCTGAAGCGTTGCCTGGCAACGGCGTTTGTTGTTAGCAACGGCCAAGATGGCGGCGGGAGCGGCCTGGGGCTCCCCGGGGGTGGGTACTGGGGCTTACTGGGAGCTACTGGGAGGGCACTGGGCGATTCCTTGGAGGCTCGTGGGGGGCTCTGAGGGGTCACTGCGGCACACTGAGGACAAGAGGAACTGGGAAGCGATAAATAGCGCCCAAAGCCACGCCAGCCCTGACTCCTCCCTGCCTTTTCCCCGTCTTTTCCTCATCCTTTTGCTCCCGCCTTTCCGCTTTTAATTTCCCGTCCTTTTCTCCCTTTTTTATTGCCTTTCCCCCGCTGTTTCTTTTCCTTTCCCCACCTTTTCCTCGCCCTTTTTGTTCCCGCCCTTTTTTCCCGCCTTTTTTGTTCCCGCCCTTTCCTCTTCCCCTCAGAGACTCGGCGCCATTTTGGCTGTGCCCAGAATTCGGCGGCGGTGACGAAATGAGGCGATGTCCCGAGGTCTCTGTGCCCTCAAATCGCGGGATTTGTTCCCAAATCCTGCTTTTTTAAAACCAATTCCCTTTTTTTTGGTCGTTTCCCGGACTTGTTTCTGTGTTTAGAGGCGGCAGCTCCGGGATTTTGTGGATTTTTTTTTCCCCCTCTTGATTTTCATTCAAAGAGGGGAGGAAAATCCTGGGGAATTCCCTAAAATGCCACCAAAAATCACCAAAATGTAAAGAATAATTCTTTAAAATAAAAAGAAAAAATCTCTCAAAATCTCTAAAAAAAGCCACAAGAATCCCTCAAAATCCATTTAAAAAGATCCACAAAAATGCCTCAAAATCCATTTTAAAAAAATCCACAAAAATCCCTCAACCCCCCCCAAAAAAACTCCACAAAAATCCCACCAAAAATCCTTTAAAAAAAATCTTTTTTAAAAAATCCAGATTTCCCAGGTTTTAGGTTGGAATTCCCAGGTTTCAGTCACAAATCCCCGGGTTTAGGTTGGAATTCCCAGATTTTCAGCTGTTAATTCCCAGTTTTCGGTTCCAATTCCCAGATTTTTCGCTCCTCCTTCCCCCGGGGCCGCGCACGGCGGGAGCCGCTGCCGTCGGCACTATCGCGATCCCCCTGTCGCCATCCCCGGTGAGTTCCCCTTGTCGGGGCCGCGCTGTCGCGACAGGAGCTCGGGGCGCTTCTGTCGCGGGTTTTCCCCATTCCCAGCCCGGGCCAATCCCGGTTTTCCCGGTTTTTTCCCGGTTTTCCCGGTTCCAATCCCGGTGTTTGTTCCCGGGTTTTCCCCATTCCCAGCCCGGGTTATTCCCGGTTTTTCCCGCTCCAATCCCGGTTTTCCCGGTTCCAATCCCGGTGTTTGTTCCCAGGTTTTCCCCATTCCCATCCCGGGCTATTCCCGGTTTTCCCGGTTCCAATCCCGGTGTTTGTCCCGGGTTTTCCCAATTCCCAGCCCGGGCTATTCCCGGTTTTTCCCGCTCCAATCCCGGTTTTTCCCGCTCCTATTCCCGGTTTTTCCCGGTTCCAATCCCGGTGTTTGTTCCCGGGTTTTCCCCATTCCCAGCCCGGGCTATTCCCGGTTTTCCCTCGGGCCCTTCCCAGTTTCTCCCCGGGCTCTCCCCCGCTCCCATCCCGGTTTTTAACCGGGTTTTTCCCCCGTTTTTTCCCGTTTTTTTTCACGGTTTTATCCCGTTTTATTTCCCCCACTTTTCTCCACTCCCATCCTGGTTTTTTTCCCCTTCTTTTTTTTCCTCGGATTTTTCCCTTTTCCATCCTGTTTTTTTTTTTTTTTTTTTTTCCATTTTTTCCCAGTTTTTTCCCCTCTTTTCCCCCATTCCCATCCTGATTTTTTTTCCCTCCATTTTTTCCTGATTTTCCCCCCTTTTCCCCCGTATTTTCCCCTCTTTTCCCCCATTCCCATCCCGAATTTCCCGTGTTTTTTCCCCTCTTTCCCCCCCCCCATTCCAATCCAAATTTTTCCCGATTTTTCCCCAATTTTTTCCCAGATTTTTTCCCTCTTTTCCCCCATTCCCATTCCGATTTTTCCCCAATTTTTTTCCCAGTTTTTTCCCCTCTTTTCCCCCATTCCCATCCCGGTTTATTCCCGGTTTATTCCCGGTTTTTCCCCGTCCTGTCCCCGCAGCCGCCGGGATGAAGCAGGAGGAGGCTCCGTCCTGCCGGGAGCAGAAAACGCCGGGAACGGGAACCGGTGAGTGCCGGGAAAACACCGGGAATACACCGGGAAAACAACGGGAATTCCGGGAAAAACACTGGGAATAACAGCCAGGAAAACACTGGGAATAACACCGGGAATAACGCTGGGAATAACGCTGGGAATGCTGGGGAAAAAACCAGGAAAAATACTGGGAAAAACATCGAGAATTCCGGGAAAAACACTGGGAATAACACCCAGGAATTCCGGGAAAAATACCGGGAATAATAGCCAGGAAAACACTGGGAATAACACCCAGGAATTCCGGGAAAAATACCGGGAAAACACCGGGAATAACACTGGGAATGCTGGGGAAAAAAAACCAGGAAAAATACTGGGAAAAACATCGAGAATTCCGGGAAAAATATTGGGAATAACACCAGGAATGAGACCTGGAAAAACACTGGGGAAAATGCCGGGAATATTGGGGGGGGAAAAATGGGAAAAACACCTGGAAAAACACCAGAAATTCCAGGGAAAACACCGGGAATAACAGCAGGAGTTCTGGGGGGGGAAATGGGAAAAAATACCAGGAAAAACATTGGGAATTCCAGGAAAAAACACTGGGAAAACCACCGGGAATATTGGGGGGAAAAATGGGAAAAACCTGGGAATAACACGGGAAAAAACACCAGAAATTCCAGGAAAAATACCGGGAACATCACCAAGAATTCCCAAAATTTCCTCCTTCATCCCAAAATTCCCTTTTCCTCATCCCCAAATTCCCCCAAATCCCAAATTTTGGGGATTTTTTTCCCGGGTTTTTTTTTCCTCTTTATTCCCAATGTCTTTTTTTCTGGCTCTGGAATTTCTTCCTTTGGAATTTCGGGCTCCAAATTCAACTTGAGCTCGAAATTTTTTGGGGGAAATTTTTATTTTTTTGGTATTTTTTGGGCTCAAAAAACCCCCAAACAAACCCAAAATGAAAAAAAAAAAAATGGGATGAAAAATTCCTGAATTAAATCCGGGATAATTCCAATTTTTTTTAATATTTTTTGGGATTTTTTGGGGGAGCTCCAGCCCCTGAAATCCAGAACCGGATTTTTCTTGGGATTTGAGTGGAATTAAAAAAAAAAAAAGAAAGAAAAAAAAAGGAAAAATAAATCAGGAATGAAGAGGAGGAAAAAGGAGTTTGTGCCAGGAAAAAAAAATTGGAATTTTTCTCTCCCTCCCTTTTCCCTTTGAGGAGCTGCCAAAGATCAAAGGGGAGATAAAAACAAAAGGAGAGAAAAAAAAACCCCAAATTCCCTTAAAAAAACAAATTCCCAAAAACCTTCTGTGGAAAAAAAAGCCTCAAATCCTTCAAAATCTTCCCCCAAAAATCCTCAAAATTCCATTTTTTTAAATAAAAATCATTCCCTGGAATTCCTTTGGGGCTTTGGGGAGATCCTCGTGGAATTTCCCTTTTTTCCCCCATTTTTCCCATTTTCCCCCCACAAATTTCTCTTTTTCCCCCAATTCCTCTCTTTTCCCCCCAAAATTTTCCCATTTTTCTCCCCAATTTTCCCTTTTTTCCCCATTTCCCCCAAATTTCCCTCCTTTTCCCCCAAATTTTCCCTTTTTCCCCCCAAATTTTCCCTTTTTTCTCCCCCCAAATTTTCCCCTGTACCCCCCACCCCCTCACTCCCATTATTCCCAGGATTTATTCCCATTTTTTCCATTATTTATCCCCTTTTTTCCCCATTATTCCCAGGATTTATTCCCCATTTTCCCCATGATTTATCCCCATTTTTTCCTCTTTATCCTCAGGATTAATTCCCATTTTTTTCCTCATTATCCCCATGATTTATTCCTATTTTTTTTTCTCATTATCCCCGTTATTTATTCCCATTTTTCCCTCATCATCCCCATGATTTATTCCCATTGTATTTCCAGGAATCCCCTTGGTTTGTGCTGGATGTGGGAATCTGGGATCAGTTCCTGCTCCATCCCCCCCCTTTATCCCCAGGATTTATCCCCAGGATTTATCCCCATCATTCCCAGGATTTATCCCCATTTTTCCCCATTATTCCCAGGATTTATCCCCAGGATTTATCCCCATTATCCTCCTGATTTATTCCCATTTATCCCCATCATTCCCAGGATTTATCCCAGGATTTATCCCACTGTGATTGCAGGGATCCCCGTGCTGTGTGCTGGCTGTGGCTCCGGGATCTGGGATCGCTTCCTGCTCCATCAGCCCTGTTATCCCACCATTCCCAGGATTTATCCCAGGATTTCTCCCGTTCCAATTGCAGGGATCCCCGTGCTGTGTGCTGGCTGTGGCTCCGGGATCTGGGATCGTTTCCTGCTCCATCACCCCTGTTATCCCTGGGATTTATCCCACCATTCCCAGGATTTATTCCCACCATTCCCAGGATTTATTCCCACCATTCCCAGGATTTATTCCCAGGATTTCTCCCGTTCCAATTGCAGGGATCCCCGTGCTGTGTGCTGGCTGTGGCTCCGGGATCTGGGATCACTTCCTGCTCCATCAGCCCTGTTATCCCACCATTCCCAGGATTTATTCCCATGATTTCTCCCACTGTGATTCCAGGGATCCCCGTGCTGTGTGCTGGCTGTGGCTCCGGGATCTGGGATTGTTTCCTGCTCCATCAGCCCTGTTATCCCTGGGATTTATCCCATCATTCCCAGGATTTATCCCACCATTCCCAGGATTTATCCCAGGATTTCTCCCGTTCCAATTGCAGGGATCCCCGTGCTGTGTGCTGGCTGTGGCTCCGGGATCTGGGATCGCTTCCTGCTCCATTATCCCCGTTATACCCATTAATCCCAGGATTTCTCCCACCATTCCCAGGATTTATTCCCAGGATTTCTCCCACTGTGATTGCAGGGATCCCCGTGCTGTGTGCTGGCTGTGGCTCTGGGATCTGGGATCGTTTCCTGCTCCATTATCCCCGTTATCCCCATTAATCCCAGGATTAATTCCCATCATTCCCAGGATTTCTCCCACCATTCCCAGGATTTATTCCCACCATTCCCAGGATTTATCCCAGGATTTCTCCCGCTGTGATTCCAGGGATCCCCGTGCTGTGTGCTGGCTGTGGCTCCGGGATCTGGGATCGTTTCCTGCTCCGTGTCAATGAGCGGCCGTGGCACGAGCGCTGCGTGCGCTGCTGCGAGTGCTCCCAGCCCCTGAGGGGCAGCTGCTTCTGCCGCCAGCACCGCCTCTACTGCCGCCCCGACTACCGCAGGTGGGTCCCCACCCTCGGCCAGGGATTCGCCATCTTTTCCCCAGGTTTTTCCCAGTTTTTTCCCCATTTTTCCCATTTTTTCCCACATTTTTCCCCATTTTTCCGCATTTTTTTAGCTTTTTTTTTGCTTTTTTTTCCCTTTTTTTACACATTTTTTTCACCATTCCCCTCCCACTTTTCCGAAGTTTCTTCCCCCACTTTTCCTATTTTTCCCCATTATTTTCCCCATTTTTTCCCATTTTTTCCCAATTTTTTCCCATTTTTTCCCTTTTTTTTTTGCTTTTTTTACGTATTTTTCCACATTTTTTTTCGTCATTTTCCCCCCGTTTTTCACCATTTTTCCCCCACTTTTCCGAAGTTTCTTCCCCCACTTTTACTATTTTTTCCCCCATTATTTTCCTTTTTTTCCCTCCTTTTTCCCATTTTTCCTGTTTTTTCCCCCATTTTCGTTACGCACTTGCCCCATTTTTCTCCCAGATTTTTCCCATTTTTTCCCAACGTTTTTCCCCATTAAAAACCCCAATCCCAAAAGGGATTTTATGGAATTTTCTGGGAATTTCCCATGGAATTTTCTGGGAGTTTTCCCCATTAAAAACCCCAAACCCAAAAGGGACTTTTCTGGAATTTTCTGGGAATTTTCCCCATTAAAAACCCCAATTCCCAAAGGGATTTTTCTGGAATTTTCTGCCTGTTTTCCCTGGAATTTTCTGGGAATTTGCCCTGCAGTTTCCCCTCCCGGGGCCCCTTTTCCAGCCCTGAAATTTGGACAAAACCCAAAAGGAACAAAAACCAGGGAGAGAAAAACAGCCCAGGAGTGGGCGGGGCCTGGGGCCTCCTGGCCTTCCTCATCCTCCTCATCCTCCTCATCCTCCTCCTCATCTTCATCTCCTTCTCGTCCTCATCTTCTTCATCTCCTCCTCATTCTCATTTTCTTCTTCATCATCTTCATCTCCTCCTCATCCTCCTCATCCTCATCTTCATCTCCTCATCCTTATCATCTTCACCTTCTTCATCTTCTTCATTTCCTCATCCTCCTCATCCTCCTCCTCATCCTCCTCATCCTCATCCTCATCTTCATCTCCTCATCTTCTTTACCTTCTTCATCTTCTTCACCCCCCCCCTAAACCTTCATTTCCCCCTCCCCAAAATTTCATTTTTCCATCCCAAACTCGGGGATTTTTTTCTCCTAAAGCCCCAACTTTTGATGCTAAATCCTCCTTTTTGTCCCCTTTTTCCCTCCTCAGGCTGTTCCCTGCCCGATGCAGCAGCTGTTTGGTGCCTGTGGGGAGAAGGGAACTGATCCTGAGACTCCCTGGGGGCATTTTCCACCCGCGGTGCCTCCGCTGCGCCCGCTGCACCCGGGGCCTCAGCAGGGGGGACACCTTCGTGCTCAGGGAGGGCCAAATCCTCTGCTCCAGGCACTGGCACAAGGGATTTGAGACCTCACACAAGGAAGAAATAGGTAAAAAAAAAAAAAATTGGGAATTTTGGGGATTTTTTAGGATTTTTTTCAGAATTTTTTCAATTTTTTTTGCAATTTTTTTGTGATTTTTTTGTGATTTTTTCGGGATTTTTTGGGGATTTTTGGGTCATTTTTAAATGATTTTTTGGAGATATTTTGAGTGATTTATAAGGAATTTCTGGAGATTGTTTTAAGGAATATTTGAAGGTTTTTTAGGGATTTTTTAAGGATTTTTGTGGGGATTTTTGGGAAATTTGGGGGATTTTTTTGCAACCTTTTTGTGGGTTTTATCGAGGATTTATTGGGAGTTTTTTCGGAATTTTTTAGTGATTCTGTAGGGAATTTTTTTAGAGATATATTTCAGATTTTTTGGAAATTTTTAAGGATTTTAGGGGAAATTTTTCGGGAATTTTTTGGGGGGGAATTTTGGGAGAAACTTTGGGGAATTTTTAGGGAATTTTTGACGGGTGGGGGGCGAAATTTTCGGGATTTTTTAAGGAAAACTCACGATGATTTTTTCCCAATTAAAGGACTTTTCTCTCCAAAATTCCCATTTTTCCAGCAGCTCAGAGCGAGGACGAAGAGGAAAATTCCAGGAATAATTCCCAAAATTCCCCAAATTCCCAAGGGAAGGATCCCAAACGTCCCAAAAGGCCCCGAACCATCCTGAGCTCCCAACAGCGGCGAGCCTTCCGAGCCTCCTTCCAGGTGTCCCCAAAACCCTGCAGGAAGGTAAAAAATTGGGAATTTTGGGGATTTTGGGGATTGGGGGATTTTTGGGAATTTTTTCGGATTTTTTGGGGGGAGTTTTGGGGCTTTTATTGGAATTTTTAGGGATTTTTTTAGAATTTTTAGGAATTTTTCAGGGAAATTTGGGGGGATTTTTGGGGAAATTTTGGGGATTTTTTGGGAATTTTTTAGGAAATTTTTAGGAAATTTTTAGGGATTTTTTGGGAATTTTTTAGGAAATTTTTAGGGGATTTTTAGGGAATTTTTTAGGGATTTTTTAGGGAATTTTGGGGGTTTTTTTGAGCTCCCAACAGCGGCGAGCCTTCCGAGCCTCCTTCCAGGTGTCCCCAAAACCCTGCAGGAAGGTAAAAAATTGGGAATTTTGGGAATTTTGGGAATTTTGGGGATTGGGGGATTTTTGGGAATTTTTTCGGATTTTTTGGGGGGAGTTTGAGGGGTTTTATTGGAATTTTTAGGGATTTTTTGGAGGTTTTTTTTGAATTTTTAAGGGGTTTTTTTGGGTTTTTTGGGATTTTTAAAATTTTTTTAGGGATTTTTTGGGGGAAATTTTGTGGTGTTTTTTTTTTTTTTTTGGAATTTTTTTTAGATTTTCTTGAGGATTTTTTCCTGAAATTCTGAAGGAATTTTTTTTCCTGGAATTCTGATGGATTTTTCCCAGAAATCCAAAAAGATTTTTCCTGGGATTCTGAAGGAATTTCTCCTGGAATTCCAACGGATTTTTCCCAGAATTCCGGTGGATTTTTCCCGGAATTCTGATGGATTTTTCCCAGAATTCCAACGGATTTCTCCTGGAATTCTGATGGATTTTTTTCCCGGAATTCCAATGGATTTTTCCCAGAATTCCATGGATTTTTCCCAGAATTCCAGTGATTTCTCCCAGAATTCCATGGATTTTTCCCGGAATTCCAATGGATTTCTCCCAGAATTCCAATGGATTTTTCCTGGGATTCTGAAGGAATTTTTCCCGGAATTCCAATGGATTTTTCCCGGAATTCCAAAGGGATTTTTTTCCGGAATTCCGATGGATTTCTCCCAGAATTCCAATGGATTTCTCCTGGAATTCTGATGGATTTTTCCCGGAATTCTGCTGGATTTTCCCCAGAATTCCGATGGATTTTTCCCAGAATTCCATGGATTTTTCCCAGAATTCCAATGGATTTCTCCCAGAATTCTGCTGGATTTCTCCCGGAATTCTGCTGGATTTTTTCCGGAATTCCAGCGGATTTTTCCCAGAATTCCATGGATTTCTCCCGGAATTCCCTGGATTTCTGCTGCTCCTCCCCCAGGTGCGGGAGGCTCTGGCGGCTCAGACGGGGCTGACGCTTCGTGTGGTGCAGGTTTGGTTCCAGAACCAACGGGCCAAGGTGAGACATCCCCAACATTCCCAACATTCCCAACATTCCCAAAATTCCTGGATTAAAAACCCCCCAAATCCTCCAAAATCGGAGTTTCCTGTTGTGGAATTTGGGGATTTTCCCAGATTTTTTATGGAATTTCCCTGGAATTCCCCCAGATGAAGAAGTTGGCCCGACGGCAGCAGCAGGAAAATTCCAGAGGGGGAATTTCAGGATCCAGGAGGAGCCACGGGAACGGGGATGGGAAAGGTCAGGAAAAGTGGGAATTTGGGAATTGGGGAGGGGAATTTGGGAATGTCGAGATCCCACCCCAGTTTCCCCCTCCCCAACCCCTTCTCCCAACTTTTCCCCAATTTTTCCTGATTTTTTCCTGATGTTTCCCATCTTTTCCCTTATTTTTTCCCCATTTTTTCCTGATTTTTCCTTATTTTTTTTCCTGATTTTTCCCATCTTTTCCCTGATTTTTCCCCAATTTTCCCTCATTTTCCCCCCATTTTTTCCTGATTTTTCCTTATTTTTTTTCCCCCCATTTTCCCTGATTTTTCCTGACTTTTCCCATCTTTTCCCACCTTTCCAGACTCGGAGGGAATTTTCCAGGAGCCTCCCGGGGCCGTTCTGGGATCCTTGGGAGAGGAAAATTCCCAACAGCTGCTGCTGGAGCTCCTGAGGGATCCCAGAATTCCCAAAATTCCCGGAATTCCCGGAATTCCTGAGCCTGGGAATCCCATCGACCACCTGTATTCCATGCAGAGCTCCTACTTCACTTCCTGATCTCCCAAAAATCCTGGGAATTCCACAGGAAATCCCAAAAAACCTCAGGAAAATCCCGAAAAAATCCCGGGAATTCCACAGGAAATCCCAAAAAAACCCTGGGAATTCTGTGGGAATTCTGAGTCCAGGAATCCCAAAAAATCCCAATCCCAGAAATGCCAAAAAAATGCCAAAAAAATCCCAAAAGGAAAAAAAAAAAAAGAAGGAAAAGTTGGGAATAAAAAGAGGGAAAAAAATGGAATAAAACATGGGAAAAATGGGAATAAAAGAGGGAAAAATTTGGAATAAAAAGAGGGAAAAGTTGGGAATAAAAAGAGGAAAAAAGGGGAAAATTGGGAATTAAAAGCAGCAAAACCAAAATTTTCGGGCCCATCCCAAAAATTCCCCAAGGAAAAAAAAATCGGAATTTTTTTTATTTCTCTGATTTTTTGGGGGTTTTTTGGGTTTTTTTTTGGGGAATTCCAGAGGAGAAATTCCAGGAATTTGAGAGGAGCTTCCAGAAGGTTCCAAAGTTGTTGTTTTTTTTTTTTTTCCAAAGGTTTTTTTTTAATTCCAGGGAGTTTCTGGGCAAGAAAAATAGAAAAAAAAAGGGGGAAAAAATTAAAAAGTCACATTTTTATCTTCAAAATTCCTCCTAAAATTCATTTATCGTTTTCAGGGGAAAAAAAAAAGAGAATTTAGGGAATTAAAATCCCGTTTTGAGCCCAAATTTCCTTCCCAAAATTAATTTCTCCTGGATAAAAGTGGCACTTGGGTGGATTTTAGGGAATTCAAATCCTGATTTTTTTCCCAAATTTCCTTCCCAAAATTAATTTGGGGCCGTTTTGGGCCTTTTTTGGGGGTTTAATTCCCATTTTGGGGGGTTTAATTCCCATTTTGGGGGTTTAATTCCCATTTTGGGGGGTTTAATTGCCATTTTTTTCCCGTTTTTACCCCAAAATCCAACGCCCAGATTCACCTGCGGGGGTGTCCCTGGGGGTGGCACCCATGGGTGACATTTGGGTGCCATTTTGTGACTAAATCATAAATTCGGTGCCATTTTTTGCCATTTTTTTGTGTTTAATCCCCGTTTTTTTTCCCTTTTTCCCCCCAAACACTGACCTGTGTTTGTGCCTTTGGGAGTGGCACCCATGGGTGTCCCCTGGGTGACATTTGGGTGCCATTTTGTGAATAAACCAGGATTTTGGGGCCATTTTGGGCCATTTTTTGTGTTTAATTCCCCGTTTTTTTTCCCATTTTTCCCCCAAACACTGACCTGTGTTGGTGCCCTCGGGGGTGGCACCCATGGGTGACATTTGGGTGACATTTGAGTGCCATTTTTGCTCACACAGTCCGAATTTGGTGCCATTTTTTGTGTTTAATCCCCGTTTTTTTCCCTTTTTTCCCCCCAAACACTGACCTGTGTTTGTGCCCTCGGGGGTGGCACCCATGGGTGACATTTGGGTGACATTTGGGTGCCATTTTTGCTCACACAGTCCGAATTTGGTGCCATTTTGGGGCCATTTTTTGTGTTTAATTCCCGTTTTTTCCCCCCAAACACTGACCTGTGTTGGTGCCCTCGGGGGTGGCACCCATGGGTGTCCCCTGGGTGACGTTCTGGGCGCAGAGCAGGAACTGGGTGACGTGGGGACCACACTGGGTGACGTCCCCGGGCTGCTCCCGAAGGCAGCGCTCAAAGGCCCCAAAGGGCTCGGAGCAATGGCGGCGGATCCGGCGCACCAGGGGGCTAGAGAAATATGGGGAAAAATGGGGAAAATGGGGAAAGAATCAGGGAAAAATTGGGGAAAAATCGGGGGAAAATTGGGGCGAGAAATGGGAAAAAATGGGGAGAAAATTGGGGAAAAGTTGGGGGGAAATGGGGAAAAATTGGGGGGAAATTGGGGGAGAAATGGGAAAAATGGGGGGAAAATTCAGGGAAAAATGGGGGAAAAACTGGGAAATATGGGGAAAAATCAGGGAAAATTTGGGGAAAAAATGGGGGAAAATTGGGGAAAATTCAGGGAAAAATGGGGAAAAAAATCAGGAGAATTGGGAAAACAAGAGGAAGAGCGGATCAGGAACCATTGGTGACACTCGGGGACGGTTGGGGACAGTCCCAGTTTCCCCAGTTTGTGTCACTCACTGGTTGGGGACAGTCCCAGTGTCCCCAGTTTGTGTCACTCACTGGTTCTGGGCGCAGTTGGTGACGTTCAGGGACAGCTGGTGACAGTCCTGGTGCCACCTCCCCGGGCTCTCGGCGACACAACGCCCGTAACGCTCCAGCTCCGGCCCGCAGAGACGGGCGGTGACAGCCAGCGCCTCCCTGGGGACAGTGACAGTGACACAGGGACAGGGACAGTGACAGTGACACAGGGACAGGGACAGTGACACAGGGACAGGGACAGCCACCGCCTCCCTGTGACAATGACCGTGTCGTTGTCAGTATCAGTGTCACCTCCCTGCGACAGGGACAGCGACAGTGCCACCGCCGGGAGAAGCGGGGACAGAACCGGGGCACACTGGGGGTGGAACAGGAGGGACACCGAGGGGACAGGAGGGGACATGGAGGGTCAGAACCGGGGGACACCGAGGGGGCGACACGGTGGCCGCGAACACCGCGGGGCAAACGCGGGGCCTTGAGGAGCGCGAGGGACACGGAGGGGACACGGAGGGGACACAGAGGGGACATAACGCGACACGAGAGGACCCGGCCCGGCCCCGCCGCCCCTCACTCACATGGCGGCGCCTCCTCCTCCTCTTCACCGCTTCACTTCCGCCACTCCTCCCCTGTGCGCATGCGCCGCGCTCCCACTTCCGCCACTCCTCCCCATTGCGCATGCGCCATCCCCGAGGCGGGAACCGCGGGCGCGGCGCGTGCGCAGAAGCCAAAGCGAAAGCGGAAGCGGCGCCCTGAAGGAGAGGCCAAGATGGCGGCGGCCGCGGCGGCCCCTGAGGACGAGCTGGTCTCGTCGGTGACGCTTTACCGGCGGCGGCCGCGGCTGCTCCGCGGGACCGTGCTGCCGTTCGCCGCCGGTCTCTACCCGGCCTGGCTGTGGCTGTGGGGGCCGCGGCTGTGGGCGGCGGGAGAAGCGGCGGCGCCGCCCGAAGCGGCGCTCTTGGCGCTCGGCGCCATCGCGGCGCTGCAGGTGCTGACGGCTCTGGCCGGGCTGTGGTCGGTGCACGCCGAGTGCGCCCTCAGCTGTGTGAGGGTGAGCGGCCGCGGAGTGGCGTGGGGATGGGTTTGGGGTTTGAGGGGATTTGGGGTTTGGGGGATTTGGGGTTTGTGGATTTGGGGTTTGAGGGGATTTGGGGTTTGAGGGGATTTGGGGATTGGGGTTTGGGGGTTTGGGCTTTGGGATTTGGGGTTGGGGGGTTGGGGTTTGGGGGTCGGGGATTGGGGGTATTGGGGGTTGGGGGTTTGGGGTTTGAGGGGATTTGGGGTTTGGGGATTTGTGGATTGGGGTTTGGGGGTTTGGGGTTGGGATTTGGGGTTGGGGGGGTTGGGGTTTGGGGATTTGAAGTCTGGGGGATTTTTGGTCTGGGGGGATTTGGGGGTTTGGGGGGGTTTTGGGGATTAGGAGGTTTGGGGGATTTGGGGTTTGGGGTTTAGGGGATTTGGGGTTGGGGGGTTTGGGGATTTGAAGTCTGGGGGATTTTTTGGTCTGAGGGGATTTGGGAGGTTTGGGATTGGTGGTTTGGGGTTGGGGTTTGGGGATTTGAAGTCTGGGGGATTTTTGGTCTGGGGGTGTTTGGGAATTGGGATTTGGAGGTTTGGGATTGGTGATTTGGGGTTGGGGTTTGGGGATCTGGGGATTGGGAGGTTTGGGGTTTGGGGGTTTGGATTGGGGAGTTTGGGGTTTGGGAGATTTGGGGTTTGAGGGGTTTGGGGTTTGGTGTTTGGGGATCAGGATCTGGGGGGTTTGGGATTGAGGGTTTGGGGTTTGGGGGATTTGAGGTTTTGGGTTTGGGATTTAGGGTCTGGGGTTGGGATTTGGGGTTGGGGTCTGGGGGTTTAAGGTTTGGGGGTTTGGGGATGGGGATTGGGGTCTGGAGGGGTTTCGGGTTTGGGGCTGAGGATTTGAGGATTTGGGATTTTAGTGGAAAAAACATAGAAATTAAAGGGATAAAAATGGGATGTTCAGGGGATACATTTGGCATTTTAAAGGGAGAAAAAGTGGAATATTTAAGGGATAAAAGTGGGTTTATTCCATGGATTTTAAAGGGATGAAAAAGGAACATTTCAGGGCTAAAAGTGGATTTATTTTGAAGGGATTTTCTATCTGTTTTCCCTCAGGAAACTTGTCCCCAAAAAGCCACTTTGGCCAAGGTGGTGCCGACCCCCAACAACGGCTCCGTGGAGTTGGTGCCCCTGCACAGGGAGCAGGTGAGGGAAATCCGGGAATTCTGAGGCCTTTATCCCAAAAAAGGGAGGAAAATTGGGAATTCTGAGGGGTTTATCCCAGAAAAGGGGGGGAAATTGGGAATTCTGAGGGGTTTTCTACCAAAAAATGGGGGAAATTTGGGAATTCTGGGGAGATTTATCCCTAAAAATTCAATTAATGGGGGAAATTTGGGAATTCTGGGGGGATTTATCCCTAAAAATTCAATTAATGGGGGAAATTTGGGAATTCAGGGCGATTTCATCCCTGAAAATGAGGGAAATGTTTGGGAATTCTGGGGGGATTTATCCCTCAAAAATTCCAATTTATGGGGAAAATCTGGGAATTCCTGGGAATTTATCCTGAAAATGGGGAAAAATTGGGAATTCCTGCTGGAATTCACCCCTAAATATCCATTTAATGGGGAAAAATCCTGGAATTCATCCCTAAAACTCCACTTAATGGGGAAAATCTGGAAATTCTGCTGGAATTCATCCCTAAAAATCCATTTAATGGGAAAAAAATTGGGAATTCCCTGGATTCCCCCCTACAAATCCCATCATTAACCCCAACCCCCCTCAAAAAAACCCCCAAAATTCCCATTTTTCCCTCCAAAATCCCCAATTTTCCTCCGATTTGAGCCGGATTTTTTCCCCAAGAATAAAAAAATTCCCATTTTTTCCCATTTTTCCCCTTTCCCAGGACAACGACGGCCGAGAATCGTTGAGTTTTGAGTTCCAGAAGATCAAATATTCCTGTGAGATCCACGGCAAGAAACGATTCCTGCCCGTGGCTTTTCCTGTGGAAAATCCTCTGGGCTTTTATCAGAATTCCAAAGGATTCCAGGAGGAGCAGGAAATTCGGGAAGCTGAGAGGAAATTCGGGAATAACAAGTGAGGGTTTGATGGGGGAAAAAAGGGGGGAAATTCCTGGGAAAAAATCAGGGGAAATTCCAGGAAAAAATCAGGAAAAATCTTGAAAATATTCCAGGAAAAATTTGGAATGTTCCAAAAAAAAAGTTGCACAAATGTTAAAGGAAAATTTCGTAAATGTCCCTTAAAAATTCCAAAAAAATTTTAGAGATGTTCTTTACAAATTTTATAAATATTCTAGGGAAAATTCCGTAAATGATCCTTTAAAAATTCCATAAATATTCTTTTAAAAATTCCAGAAATATTTTTTTAAAAATTCCATCAATATTCCTGAAAAAGATCTCAAATATTGATAGAAAAATACCAGGATTTTTCCAGACTTTTCCAAGATATTTTTCGGGATTTTTTTCAAGGGATTTTTCCAGGACTTTTTCCAAGATTTTTTCCAGGATTTCCCAGGATTTTTTCCCGGGATTTTTTCTAAGAGATTTTCCCAAAGTTTTCCCAGAATTTTCCAAAGATTTTCCCACAGTTTTCCAGGAGTTTTCCAGGATTTTTTCAGGGGATTTTCCCAGGATTTTTCCTGGATTTTCTCAAGATTTTCCTGGGGTTTTTCTGGGATTTTTCTGGATTTTTTCAGGGATTTTTCAGGGGATTTTTCCTGGATTTTCTCTGAATTTTCCCTGGATTTTCCCAGGATTTTTTCAGGGTTTTTTGGGGGGATTTTTCCTGGATTTTCCCAGGATTTCCCAGGATTTTCTCTCCCCAGGGCCGAGATGGTGGTGCCAGAATTCCTGGAGCTGTTCAAGGAAAGAGCCACGGCGCCGTTCTTCGTCTTCCAGGTGAGAAATGGGATAAAAACTGGGAAAATCCACAAATTTGGGGAAAAAAATCCCCAAATTTGGGGAAAAAATGGGGAAAAAAATCCCCAAATTTGGGGAAAAAATGGGGAAAAAAATCCCCAAATTTGGGGAAAATTGAAAAAAAACCCAGGGAAAATCTCAAAATTTGGGAGAAAATGGGGGGAAAATGCCCAAATTTCTTCTGAAAATTCAGGAATTCTGGGCTGGAATTTCAGGAATTTTGGCCAATTTTGGTCCCTTTTCCCTCTGGAATTTCAGGAATGATTTTCTGGAATTCCGAGTTGGAATTTGAGGAATTCTGGGCTGCATTTGGCCAATTTTAGTCCTTTTTTTCTCTGGAATTTGAGGAATTCTGGGCTGGTATTTGGGAATTTGGGACCCTTTGGTCCAGGAATTTCAGGAATAATTTTGGTCCCTTTTCCTGTGGAATTTCAGGAATTCTGGGCTGAAATCTGAGGAATTCTGGGCTGAATTTGGCCAATTTGGGTCCATTTTTTTTTTCCCCTGGAATTTCAGGAATTCCGGGCTGAAATTTCAGGAATTTTGGACAATTTTGGTCCCTTTTCCTGTGGAATTTCAGGAATTCTGGGCTGAAATCTGAGGAATTCTGGGCTGAAAATTCAGGCATTTTGGGCTGGAATTTCAGGAATTCTGGGCTGAAAATTCAGGGATTTTGGGCTGGAATTTCAGGAATTCTGGGCTGAAAATTCAGGAATTCTGGGCCGAATTTGACCAATTTTGGTCCTTTTTTCCTCTGGGATTTCCCGAATAATCTCAGATTTTTTTCCTCAGTTCTTCCCCAAATTCCTCCTGCGTTTTTTCATGGATTTCCCTGGAATTTCCCTGGAATTTTGGGGTGTTTTTGCAGGTGTTCTGCGTGGCCCTGTGGTGCCTGGATGAGTTCTGGTATTACTCTGTCTTCACCCTCTCCATGCTGGTGGCTTTTGAGGCCTCTCTGGTGCAGCAGCAGCTGAGGAACCTGTCGGAGATCCGCAAGATGGGCAACAAACCCTTCATGATCCAGGTGAGAAGTCACCAATTTTGGGCAATTTTGGGGTGTTTTGGGCAATTTTGGGGGGTTTTGGGAGGTTTGGGGAGGTTTGGGGAGGTTTGGGGGGTTGGAGGGAAAAATTTGAGGGGTTTTGTTGGTGGTTTTGGGTCAGAAATTGGGATTTTTTGGGGTTTTTTGGTGGGATTTTGGGTTAAAAATTGGGATTTTGGGGGTTTTTTTTTGGGATTTTGGTTTAAAAATTGGATTTTTGGGTTTTTTTTTTGGGGCAATTTTGGGTGGGTTTGGGTTAAAAATTGGGGGGTTTTGGGGGGGTGATTTTGGGTCAAAATCGGGATTTTTGGGGGATTTTTTGGGCTTTTTTTGCCTGATTTTCACCCAAAAATTGGGATTTTGGGGTTTTTTTTGGCTGATTTTGGGTCAAAATTTGGGATTTTTTTGGGTTTTTTGGGGTGATTTTGCCCCAAAAAGTGGGAATTTTTTGGGTTTTGGGGGTTTTTTTGTTCCATTTCTGCTGATTTCCAGTCAAATATTTGGATTTTTGAGGGTTTTTTTTGGTCTTTTTTTTTGGGCGATTTTGGGTCAAAAACTGTGAATTTTTTGACCGTTTTTTTTTTTTTCTGTTGATTTTGCACCAAAATTGGATTTTTTGGGAGGTTTTGACTCATTTTTTTGTACCTTCTCCCTCCCAAACTTTGGGAATTTGGGGTTTTTTTTGGGACTCTTTTGCAGGTTTACAGGAACAGAAAATGGAGGCCCATTTCCAGCGACGAGATCGTGGCCGGAGACGTCGTTTCTATCGGTAAAAAATGGGAATTTCGGGGGCAAAAATGCCCCAAAATGGGGATTTTTATGGAAAAAATATGGATAAAAAGGATTCTGAATTAGAAATATTTAGAGTTTTTAAAGAAAAATGGGAATTTTTAGGGAAAAATGTGAAAAAAAGGAAAAAAGAAAAAGGGAATTTTTGTGGGAAAAAATCCCCCCAAAATGGGAATTTTAATTGAAAATGTTTTTTAAAAATGGGATTTCTGTGGAAAAAAGCTCCAAAAATGGGGATTTTCATGGAAAAAATCATGGAAAACCAGGAAAATTCAAGGGTTTGGGGGAAGGAAAAATGGGAAAATTGTGATTTTTTTTGTGTTGAGAAACAGGAAATTTGTGATTTTGGGGTGGAAAAATGGGAAAATTGTGATTTTTTTTGGGTGGAAAAAAGAAAATTCAAATTTTTGGAGTGGGAAAAATGGGAAAATTGTGATTTTTTTGGCTGTAGAAAAACCAGGAAAATTCACATTTTTACAGCGGAAAACCAGGAAAATTGCCATTTTTGGCTCGGGAATTTTGGAAAATTCAACTTTTTGTCGTGGGAATTTTGGGAATTTGAGGAAATTTGGGATTTTTGTGCCCCCAGGACGTTCCCCCCAGGAGAATTTGGTGCCCTGTGACCTTTTGCTGCTGCGGGGTCGGTGTGTGGTGGACGAGGCGATGCTGACGGGGGAGTCTGTGCCACAGATGAAGGTTTGGGGGGAAAAAGCAGGAAAATACAGGAGAAAAATGGGGAAAAAACAAAAAAAAAAGGGGGAAAATGAAAAAAAAAAACCTGAAAAAATGGGGAAAATTGGGGAGAAAATGGGGAAAAAATGGGGGAAAATGGGAGAAAAATAGGGAAAAAAACTGACAAAAATGGGGAAAAAAACCAGAAAAAAGTGGGGATATTGGGAAAAATGGTGGAAAAATTGGGGAAAAATGGGAATTTTGCCTCCTGAGCTGTGGGGGTTTGCAGGAGCCTGTGGAGAGGGAAAAAAAGGGAAAAAATCCAGGGAAAAATGGGGGGAAAATTGGGGAAAAAATAGGAAAAACCGTGGGGAAAAAATAGGAAAAAAACAGGGAAAATTTGATTTAAAATTGGGGACAAACAGGGAATAAACCCGGGAAAAATAGGGGAAAAATTGGGGGAAAAAATGGGGGAAAAATGGGAAAAACTGGGGGAAAAAACAGGAAAAATTGGGGAAAAATAGGGGAAAAAATGGGAAAAACTGGGGGAAAAATGGGAAAAACTGGGGGTAAAAATAGGAAAAAAACAGGGGAAATTTGATTTAAAATTGGGGAAAAACAGGGAATAAACCAAGGAAAAATGGGAAAAAAATGGGGAAAAAAACCAGAAAAAAATGGGAAAAAAACCCAGAAAAAAGTGGGGGAAATTGGGAAAAATGGTGGAAAAATTGGGGACAAATGGGAATTTTGCCTCCTGAGCTGTGGGGGTTTGCAGGAGCCTGTGGAGGGGCTGAGCCCTGAGCACGTCCTGGACCTGGGCACGGACGGGCGGCTGCACGTTCTCTTCGGGGGCACCCGAGTGATCCAGCACATCCCTCCTCAGAGAGCCTCGGCCGGCCTCCGCCGTGAGCACTGCCCTCAACGCCCGCCCTGGGGGGGCAGATTCCAGCCTGACATTCCTGGAATTCCCACCCTGAAATCCCAAAATTCCCACCTTGAGATTCCCAAAATTCCCGGCCTGAATTCCCAAAATTCCCACCTTGAGATTCCCAAAATTCCCACCCTGAAATTCCCAAAATTCCTGGACTGGGAGGCCAAAATTCCCACCCTGAAATTCCCAAAATTCCCACCCTGAGATTCCCAAAATTCCTGGGCTGAAATGCTCAAAATTCCCACCTTGAGATTCCCAAAATTCCAGCCTGAATTCCCAAAATTCCCACCCTGAGATTCCCAAAATTCCCAGCCTGAAATTCCCAAAATTCCCAGCCTGAGATTCCCAAAATTCCTGGTCTGAAATGCCCAAATCCCCAGCCTCAAATTCCCCAAATTCCCAGCCCCAATTCCCAAATTTCCACCCTAAAATCCCTGGGATTCCCAGCCCAAAATTCCCGGGAATTCCCTTCAGGATTTTCTGGGAATTTCCTGGAATTCTCTCCGGGATTTCCTCAGGAATTTTCTTGGGAATTTTCTGGGGGATTTTCCAGGGAATTTCTTTGGGATTTTCCTTGGAATTCCCCTGGGATTCAGTGGGATTTTCCCTCCCCAGCCGTGGATAACGGGTGCTTGGCCTTCGCTCTCCGCACCGGCTTCAACACCTCCCAGGTGAGCCAGAAAATTCCCAAAATTCCCCAGAATTCCCCAAAATTCCAGGGAATGGGGACTGGGAAAAGGAGGAATCAGGAGAGTGGGGAAAAATTGGGAAAATGGGGGGAAAAATCCCTGAAAAAATGGGCAAAGTGGGGAAAAAAATGGGAAAAGTGGGGAAAAAATGGGAAAAGTGGGGGGAAAAACTGAGAAAATTCGGGAAAATGGGGGAAAAAAGGGAAATTGGGAAAAAATGGGGAAAAAACCTGAAAAAATGGGGAAAAAAGGGAAAGAATTCCCAGGTTTCCCCCCGAGTTGGGAATTCTCGTTCTCGGGTTTAAGGAATTTTTGGGAGGGGCTTGAAGAAATTTCCTGGAATTTTGAAGGATTCCAAGGAATTTTGAAGGAATTTGAGGGTTTTTCAAGGAATTTTTCAAGGAATTTTGATGGGTTTTTTTGCATCATCCCATCAAATTTCTTGGGAATTCTCCCCGAAATCCTAGAATTTTGTTGGGAATTCTCCCAGAATTTTTTTGGGAATTCTCCCAGAATTTTTTTGGGGGGAATTCTCCCAGAATTCCATGGAATCCTGGAGGATTTTGAAGGAATTTGATGCTTTTATAAGGAATCTTTTGAGGAATTTCGATGTTTTTTTCACATCATCCCATCGAATTTTTTGGGGAATTCTCCCCAAAATCCCAGAATTTTTGGGAATTCTCCCTGAATTCCCTGGAATTTTCCCCTTTGCCCAGGGCAAGCTGCTGAGGACGATCCTGTTTGGGGTGAAAAGAGTCACAGCCAACAACCTGGAGACCTTCATCTTCATCCTCTTCCTCCTGGTGTTCGCCGTGGCCGCCGCCGCCTACGTCTGGATCCAGGGTGGGGATTGGGGCAATTCCGGGGAATTTTGGGAATTTTGGGGCGGAGGGGAAATGGGGAATTTGGGGTGTTGAGGTTTGGCCAGGCCTGAGATCGTTTTTCTGGGGTTTTTCATCAATTTTTTCACTTTTTTTCTCGTTTTTGTACCATTTTTATCCCAAGTTTTTTCCTGTTTTTATCCCAATTTTTTTCTCTTTTTTTTCACATTTTTGTGCCATTTTTATCCCTTTTTTCCCGTTTTTATCCCAATTTTTTTCCTGCTTTTATCCCAAATTATTCTCCTGGTTTTATCCCAAATTTTTCCCATTTTTTCCCATTTTTATCCCCTTTTTTTCCTGTTTTATCCCCATTTTTTTCCCTTTTTTATCCCAATTTTTTCCTCTTTTTGTCCCAATTTTTTCCTGTTTTTATCCCAATTTTTTCCCCTTTTTATCCCAATTTTTTCTCCTTTTATCTCCATTTTTCCCCTTTTTTCCCCAAATTTTTCCCGTTTTTATGCAATTTTTTTCCCGGCTTTATCCAAATTTTTGCTCCGTTTTATCTCATTTTTTTCCCTCTTTTTGGGGTTTTTTTGGGGGGGGGGTTTTTGGTTTTTTGTCCCATTTTGATCCCATTTTATCCTGGGGTTTACCCCATTTTTTACCCCATTTTTTACCCCATTTTTTTACCCCATTTTTGGAGTGTGCCCTGACCCTATTTCTCCCAGTTTTAACCCATTTTAACCCATTTTTACCTCATTTTTTCTCCAATTCTCCAATTTTAATCCGATTTTTACCCCGTTTTTTTTTCTCTAATGCCATTTTTTCCCAATTTTTCCCAATTTTTCCCATTTTCCAGGCCCCAAGGACCCCAGGAGGAACCAGCCCTGCCTCTTTTTGGAGTGTGCCCTGATCCTGACCCTATTTCCCTCATTTCTAACCCATTTTTACCCCATTTTTCCCCATTTCTCCAATTTTAATCCGATTTTTACCCCGTTTTTTTTGCTCTAATCCCATTTTTTCCCAATTTTTTCCCATTTTCCAGGCACCAAGGACCCCAGGAGGAACCAGTACCGTCTGTTTTTGGAGTGTGCCCTGATCCTGACGTCCGTGGTGCCCCCTGAGCTGCCCATCGAGCTCTCCTTGGCTGTCAACACCTCCCTGATCGCCCTGGCCAAGCTCTGTGAGAATTCCTGAAAAAAATCCGGGATTTGGGAATGTGGGAAGGGACAGGGGATGGAGCTGGGGTGGAAAGATGGAAAATTCACATGTTTCCCCCCAAAAATCATGATTTTTTCCTCAAAAAATTCATGATTTTCCCCCCCAAAAATTCATGATTTTTTCCCCCAAGAAATTCCTGATTTTCCCAAAAACTTCCTGATTTTTCCACAAAAACTTCCTGATTTTTCCTCAAAATATTCCTGATTTTTTCCCAAAAATTCCTGATTTTTTCCCCAAAATTCCTGATTTTCCCCCAAAACTCAAAATTTTTCCCTCAAAACTCCTGATTTTTTCCCTAAAACTTCCCTATTTTTCCCTTCAAAATTCCCTATTTTTCCCTTCAAAATTCCCAGTTTCTCCCTCAAAAATTCTGATTTTTTTCCCTCCAAAATTGCCGATTTTTCACCTCAAAGCTCCCAATTTTCCCCCAAAAAATCACGTTTTTCCCCCCAGAATTCCCAGTTTTTCCCCCCAGAATTCCCATTTTTTTCCCCCCAAACTCCAGATTTCCCCCCAAAACTCCAGATTTCCCCCAGAATTCCCAATTTTTTCCCATTTTTTCCCATTTTTCCAGATGTTTACTGCACGGAGCCGTTCCGGATCCCCTTTGCTGGGAAGGTTCAGGTTTGTTGCTTCGACAAAACCGGGACCTTGACCAGTGACCACCTCGTGGTGCGAGGGGTGGCCGGGCTCAGGTGGGTCCTGATCCCAAAATTCCCAAAATTCCCAAAAAAACCACACCAGGAATGGCTGGGAATCAACCAGAGTTGGGATTTTTAGGGTTTTAAACGGGATTTTTTGCATTTTTATGTGATTTTTGGGAGATTTTTTTGTCTTGGTGTGAAGCTCAGGTGGGTCCTGATCCTAAAATTCCCAAAAAAAACCACACCAGGAATGGCTGGGAATCAACCAGAGTTGGGATTTTTTGGGATTTTTTTGGGTTTTCTAAGGATTTTGGGGGGGGGGTTATGGCATTTTTGTGGGATTTTAATGGGATTTTAGGGAATTTTTAATGGGATTTTTATGGGGTTTTTGTGCCATTTTATGGCATTTTTGTGCGAGTTTTATAGGATATTTTAAGGCTTTTTTTATGGGATTCTTAATGGCATTTTTATGGCATTCTTATGCCATTTTTAATGGGATTTTAATTGAGATTTTCACAGGATTTTTTGCCATTTTTTTCAAATTTTCTGCGCGTGTCACCCAATTTTCACCTTTTTTTTTCCCCTTTACCTCAACTTCTCACCAAAACCTTTTGAGATAACCCAAAAATTCCCAATTTTTTCCATCAGGGAAGGCAAAGAAGTGGTGCCAGTGTCTGAAATCCCACTGGAAACTCACCGGGCCATCGCCTGCTGCCACTCCCTGGTGCTGCTGGAGGACGGGACCATCGTGGGAGATCCTTTGGAAAAAGCCATGCTGACAGCAGTGGATTGGACCCTGACCAAAGGTAAATCCTAAATCCTGCATTTTTCCTGGCAATTCCGAGGTGGTTTGGGTGGAAAAAAAGGTGAAAAAAGATGGGGAAAAGTGGTGCTGGAATGGCAGAAAAAAAAGGAAAAAAAAAATTGGGTTGAATTGGCAGGGAAAGTTTTAGGAAGTGTTTGTAAAAATCTTATTAAATCTGTGTGTGAAAATCCCATGGAATTCTTCTATGAAAATCCCAGAAAATTCTCAAGAAAATCCAAAAAAATCCTTCTACAAAAAATTCCCACAAAATTCTTCCACAAAAATCCCCCAAAATCCCCTCAAAAATCTCCCAAAATCCCCACCAAAAAAACCCCCCAAAATCCCACAAAATCTCTCACAAGAAAACCCAAAATCCCACAAAATCCTCTGAGAACTTCACAAAACATCCCCCCAAAATCCTCACCAAGAATGCCCTTGAATTCCCATTGAGCCCATCTTGAATATTCCAAATTCCACTTGAACAATCCCTTTGAATTCTAGTTAAATTCTTTTTAATTCCTCTGGAATTATATAATTTGTATTATCTATTATATTATATTATGATTTTTATTTTGTGTTACATGTTTTATATACAATAGACTATACTATACAATGTAGTATAATATGTATTAAATTGCATTGTAATATGTTGTTACATTTTATTATATTTTATGTCATATTAAATCATTTTTATGTTAAATATTTCATTTCTCTATCGGAAACTTCTGAAATTCTCCCCAATTCTCACCAAATTCCACCCAAACTCCTCAGAATTCTACTTAATTTCCTTTTAATTTTTCTGGAATTACACGATATATATTGTGTTACATTGTACTTTATTGTTATAATGGGTTGTATCATATTATGTTATATTTTCTTATGTTATATTACATGCGTATTATGTATTTATGTATTACATATGATATATTAGGTATTTTATATTCACTATGAGGTGTTAGATAGTATATTTAATTCCTGTCAAAAGCTGAAACCCCTGAAATTCTCCCCAAATTCCACCCGAACCCCTCAGAATTCCACCTCAAACCACACACACAAAAAAAATCCTTTTTTATTTTTTTTCCCTCCTCTTTATTCCCAATTCTTTTTTTCTTTTTTTCCTCCTTTCCCGGCACCTCCTTTTCAGGATTTCCTGATTTCCTTTTCGTTTCCAGATGAGAAAGTTTTCCCGAGGAGTCTAAAAACTCCGGGAATGAGAATTCACCAGCGCTTTCATTTCTCCAGTGCCCTGAAGAGGATGGCGGTGTTGGCTTCGGTGGAAAACGCCTCCTCCGGAGAAATCCGATACCTGGCGGCCGTCAAGGGCGCTCCCGAGACTCTGCACGCCATGGTGAGGGGGAAAGGAGGGGGAAAGGAGGGAAAATGAGGGAAAAATGGGAAATTTGGGAAGGGCAGGAGGTCAGAATGGCTGCCCTGTGGGTCTGAGTGGGAGGTCAAAATGGCCGCCCTGTGGGAATGGTGGGAGGTCAAAATGGCCGCCCTGCCCTGAGGGAATGGGCAGGAGGTCAAAATGGCCGCCCTGGGGGAATGGCAGGAGGTCAAAATGGCCGCCCTGCCCTGTGGGAATGGCAGGAGGTCAAAATGGCCGCCCTGAGGGAATGGCGGGAGGTCAAAATGGCCACCCTGTAGAGTGGCAGGAGGTCAAAATGGCCGCCCTGTGGGAATAGCGGGAGGTCAAAATGGCCGCCCTGCCCTGAGGGAATGGCGGGAGGTCAAAATGGCCGCCCTGTAGAGTGGCAGGAGGTCAAAATGGCCGCCCTGGGGGAATGGCAGGAGGTCAAAATGGCCACCCTGTGGGAATGGGCTGGAAGGTCAAAATGGCCGCTGTCCCAAGAGGAAATGGGTAGGAGGTCAAAATGGCCGCTGTGTGGGAATGGTGGGTGGTCAAGATGGCTGCCCTGTGAGAATCGTGGGAGGTCAAAATGGCCGCCCTGCCCTGAGGGAATGGTGGGAGGTAAAGATGGCTGCCCTGGGGGAATGGCGGGAGGTCAAAATGGCCGCCGTGCCGTGAGGGGAAGGATGGGCCCAAACCTTTGGTGAGAGTAAATTCCAGGGAAAAATGAGAGTTGGGAATATCCCAGAATTCTGCCCCTCCTGGTGAGGGGGAAATGATGGAAAAATGATGGAAAATTGAAGGAAAAATGGGAAATTTGGGAATGGCGGGAAGAGACAAAATGGCTGCCCAGGCCCTGGTGGGGGAAAACGGACCCAAAGCCTCTAGTGAGAGGAAAATTCCAGAGAAAAACAGGCTCAAAGCCTGTGGTGATGGAAATTCCCAGGAAAAACAAAAATCTGGGAATGCTGGAGCTGCCCAGAGCCGTTGGAGAGGAGGAATTTCAGGGAAATTCCAGGGGAAAAAATGGGAAATTTGGGAATGGGCGGGAAGACAAAATGGCCGCCCAGGCCCTGAGGGGGGAAAAATGGGCCCAAAACCTTGGATGAGGCAAATTCCAGAAAAAAAAAAAAAAAACAAGGGCAATTTGGGAATTTTGGAAGCTCCAGGAACTAAAAAAAAAGAGAGAAATTCCAATGAAATACTCCTGAATTATCCCAAATTCCAACCCTTCACTTTCCCCCTAAAAAAAATCTCCTTTTTTCCCTCAAAATTCTCCACCAAAACTCTTGGGAATTCCCAGAGATTTTTTTTTGTTTTTCACTCACGGAATATTTTCCTGGATTTTTTTTTTTTTGTTGTTTTCCATTTCAGTTCTCCCAGTGTCCCAACAATTACCACGAGATCCATCGGGAATTCTCCCACGAAGGCGCTCGAGTCTTGGCCTTGGGCTACAAAGAACTGGGGCCCCTCAGCCACCAGCAGGTGAGAAAAAATAATAAAACATGGGAAAAATCTCGGAATTCTGGATTTGGGGAAAAGTTGGGAAAAGGAGAAGGGGATTTGGGGTTTTTTTTCTGGGGGAAATTTCATTTTTCCAGCTGTCCCAAAAATCCTCGTGAGACTTTTCGGAGCATCCCAAAGGGATTTTTCCAAATAAATTCCCATTTCTGGGACCACTCAGAGCGTTCCAAAGGAATTTTTCCCAGGAAATTCCCATTTCACACCCCCCCAAAGGAATTTTTCCATGAAAAAATCCCCTTTTTTTCCCAGAATTTTGGGATCCCTCCCACCTTTTTGACACCCTAAACTCCCTCCAGGAATCCCACAAATCCCCAATGGGGGGCTCAAAGGAGAGATTCGGAATTTTTGGGAATTCTAAATCCGGGATTTTTATTTTTAATTTTTATTTTTTTTGCCCTGGAAAAGGTGAGGGAGATGAAGAGAGAATCCCTGGAATGTGACCTGAGGTTTGTTGGATTCATCCTGGTCTCGTCTCCCCTCAAATCCGACTCCAAAGCCGTGATCCGGGAGATCCAAAGCGCTTCCCACCACGTGAGAATTTGGGGAATTTGGGGAATTTTGGGAATTTCCCGGGTTTGGGGGAGAAGGGGGTGGAAAGGGGGGAGGTTTTAGAGGAGTGGAAGGTAAAAATTTAAAAAAAAATGGGGATTTTCAGGTTGAAATTGGGGATTTTTCAGGTTGGAAAATGGGGAAAATGCTGAGTGGAAAATTGGGAAAATCCTGTTTGGAAAATGGGGAAAATTCCGAGTGGAAAATGGGGAAAAATTCAGGAAAATTCCAAATGGAATTTTGAAAATCAGGAAAATTCCAAATGGAAAAGAGGAAAAATTCAGGCAGGAAATTGGGAAAATCCTGATGGGAAAACTGGGGAAAGTTCAGGTTGAAAATTGGGAAAATCCCAATTGGAAAAATGGGGAAAATTCTGAGTGGAAAATTGGGAAAATTCCAGATGAAAACCGAGAAAATGCCAAGAAAATAAAGAAAAAGGAAAAAAAAAAAAAAAAAAAAGGAAAAATCCCAGATAAAAACCTCAGGAAAAAAAAAAAAATTAATCTGGATTTGGTGGTTCCTGGGCTGGAATTCTTCTGGAAATTCCCAATAAAATCCAGGAATTTCTTGGGAAAATTCCCCAAATTCTGGGAATTTTTTGGGGGAATTCCCAGAATTCCAGGATTATCTTTTTTTTTGGGAATTGTAGGTGGTGATGATCACGGGGGACAGTCCCCTGACGGCGTGTCACGTGGCCCGAGAGCTGAACTTCCTGAGCAAGGAGAAAATCCTGATCCTGCAGCCCCCAGAGAGGCCTGGTAATGGAAAAATGGGAATAAATGGGGATAAAACAGGGAAAAATGGGGAAAAAAATGGGGAAAAAATGGGGAAAATGGGCTTGGGAATGTTGGGAATGCTGAGGGGGTTCTGGGATTTGAGGATTTTTGGGGAATGGAGATGGGCTCAGGGTCGAAATGACCTCTGGAATTCCCCTGGATCCATCCCCATTCCCACAGGGCTGCCCTGGTGTCCCTGCATTCCCATGGAATTCCCATTCCCAAATTCCCCAATTCCCATGGAATTCCCATTGCCAGATTCCCCAATTCCCATGGAATTCCCATTCCCAAATTCCCCAATTCCCAGGGAATTCCCATTCCCAAATTCCCCAATTCCCATGGAATTCCCATTGCCAGATTCCCCAATTCCCAGGGAATTCCCATTCCCAAATTCCCCAATTCCCATGGAATTCCCATTCCCATAGAAATCTCATTCCCAAATTCTCCTGGAATTCCCTCAGGTCTCTCCTGGCAGTGGCAGTCCTGGAATAACTCCGTGTCCCTCCCACCATTCCCCAATTCCCATGGAATTCATTCCCATTCCCTCAGGTCTCTCCTGGCAGTGGCGATCCCGGGATGGATCCGTGTCCCTCCCACCATTCCCAAATTCCCAGTTTCCCATGGAATTCATTCCCATTCCCTCAGGTCTCTCCTGGCAGTGGTAATCCCAGGATAACTCCATCTCCCTCCCAGCATTCCCAAATTCCCAAATTCATTCCCATTCCCTCAGGTCTCCCCTGGCAGTGGCAATCCCGGGATGGATCCGTGTCCCTCCCACCATTCCCCAATTCCCAAATTCCCATGGAATTCATTGGAATTCCCTCAGGTCTCTCCTGGCAGTGGCGATCCCGGGATGGATCCGTGTCCCTCCCGCCATTCCCCAATTCCCTGCGGGATCTGACGGGGCCCTTTGAGCTGTGTCTGACGGGGGAGGGGCTGGAGCAGCTGCGGCTCCGGGATCGGCGCCGGCTCCTGCAGCTCATCCCCCACGTCAGGGTCTTCGCCAGGGTGGCACCCAAACAGAAGGTGAGAGGGGTTGGGGTGGGGATTCCCGAAAATTGGGGGGGGTTTGGGATGGGAATTCCTGAAATTCGGGGGGTTTGGGATGGGAATTCCCAAGTTTTGGGGGCTTTGGGATGGGGATTCCTGAAATTCGGGGGGTTTGGGATGGGAATTCCTGAAATTCGGGGGGTTTGGGATGGGGATTCCCAAGTTTTGGGGGGTTTGGGATGGGGATTCCAAAGTTTTGGGGGGTTTGGGATGGGAATTCCCAAGATTTGGGGGGTTTGGGATGGGAATTGCCAAGATTTGGGGGGATTGGGATGGGAATTTCCAAGATTTGGGGGGTTTGGGATGGGAATTGCCAAGATTTGGGGGGTTTGGGATGGGGATTCCCAAGTTTTAGGGGATCTGGGATGGAGATTTCCAAGTTTTGGAGGGTTTGGAATAGGGATTCCTGAAATTTGGGGCTTTGGGATGGAGAATTTGGGGTCTTAGGGATGGGAATTTCCAAAATTCAGGAGGGTTGGGATGGGAATTCCCTGAAATTTGGGGCCTTAGGGATGGGGAATTCCCAAAGTTTGGGGGTTTGGGATGGGAATTCCCAAAAATCTGGGAGTTTTGGGATGAAAATTTCCAAAAATTTGGAGGCTTTGGGATGAAAATTCCCAAAAATTTGAAGGCTTTGGGATGGGAATTTCTGGGATTTAGAGGTTTAGAATGGAAATTCCCAAAATTTGAAGGTTTGGGATGGAAATTCCCAAAATTTTGGGGTCTTTCGGGCATGAGATTTTTCAGACCTTCAGAAAATACAAACTCCCAACAATTCCCAAACCTTTGGGGGAAAACCCCAAAACCTAAAAAAACTTCCACCTCATTCCCCACCTTGGAAAAAACCCCAAACCCTGGAGCCTTCCCATCATCCCCCTTCTCCCCTGAGCTGGAAAATCCGGGAATTCTGGGAATTTTTTCCCAGTTTTCCTTCCTCTCTGGCAGGAGTTTGTGATCACGGCGCTGAAGAGTCTCGGTTATTGCACCCTCATGTGCGGCGACGGCACCAACGACGTGGGAGCGCTCAAACACGCCGACGTGGGTCAGCAAATCCCAAAAAACCCCCAAAATTCCCAGGGTTTCCCTCAAATCCCGACCCCTGGGGATTTTGGAGGTGGATTTTGGGAGGCCAGGAAAGGAAATAAAGAGGGAATTTGGGGTTTTCTTGGAGTATCCTGGGGTTTTTTTCCCCAGTGGTTTTTCCCTTTTTTCTTTTTTTTTTTTTCCCTGTTTTTTTCCTGTTTTTCCCCATTTTTTCCCATTTTTCCCATTTTTTCCTGGTTTTCCCTTTAATTTTCCCCATTTTTTCCTGGTTTTTCCCCATTTTTTCCTGGTTTTCCCTCTGGTTTTTCCCACTTTTCCTATTTTTTCCTGGTTTTTCTTTTGGTTTTTCCTATTTTTCCTGGTTTTCCCCATTTTTTCCCATTTTCCCCTAATTTTCCCCATTTTGTTCCTGATTTTTCCCCCCAATTTCCCCTAATTTTCCCCATTTTATTTCTGATTCCCCCCATTTTTTCCCCAACTTTTCCCCTAATTTTCCCCATCTTTTCCCCTAATTTATCCCATCTTTTCCCTCTGATTTCCCCTAATTTTCCATTTTATTCCTGATTCTTCCCCAACTTTTCCCCTAATTTTCCCCATCTTTTCCCCTCAATTTCCCCTAATTTTCCCCATTTCATTTCTGATTTTCCCCCTAATTTTCCCCATCTTTTTCCCCAAATTTATCCCATTTTTCCCTCTGATTTCCCCTAATTTTCCCCATTTTATTCCTGATTTTCCCCCATTTTTTCCCCATCTTTTCCCCAAATTTATCCCATCTTTTCCCCCCGATTTCCCCTAATTTTCCCCATTTTATTCCTGATTTTCCCCCATCTTTTCCCCTAATTTTCCCCATCTTTTCCCCTCAATTTCCCCCGAATTTTCCCCATTTCATTTCTGATTTTCCCTCTAATTTTCCCCATCTTTTCCCCTAATTTTCCCCATCTTTTCCCCAAATTTATCCCATCTTTTCCCCCCGATTTCCCCTAATTTTCCCCATTTTATTCCTGATTCTCCCCCATCTTTTCCCCTAATTTTCCCCCATCTTTTCCCCTAATTTCCCCCTAATTTCCCCCGTCTTTCCCCCCTTTTTACCCCTCTCTCTCCCCAGGTGTGGCCCTGCTGGCCAACGCCCCCGAGCGCGTCCCCGAGCGGAAGCGCCGCGCCCGCGACGCCAACGCCAACGCCGGCAACGCCAAAACCTCCTCCCGGGGCACCAAACAGCGAGGCCCCGCCCACAGGGAGGAGCAAATGGCTCTCCACAGGGTCAGGATTGCTCCCTTCCCGTTTTTCCTTGGGAATTTTCCGTGTTGGGATGGGATCAGGGGTCGGGGAGGGGCTTTGGGGTGGGTTTGGTCCAGGTTTTGGGGTGAAAAGGGGATGACACGAAATTCCAGGGGGGGTTTAAGGGGAGAAAGGGAGGGAATTTCAGGGGGGAAATGGGAAAATGAAAAGGAATTTTAGTGGGAAAAGAGGAAAAAAGAGGGAATTCCAGGGGGAAAACAAGAAGGAATTCCAGGGGGAAAACAAGAGGGAATTCCAGTGGGAAAATGGGAAAAAGAAAAGGAATTTCAGTGGGAAAAGAGGGGAAAAAGAGAGAATTCCAGTAGGAAAAGAGCGGGAATTCTAGTGGGAAAAAGAGAGGGAATTCCAGTGGGAAAACGTGAAAAAGGGAATTCCAGTGGGAAAACAGGGAGTTCCAGGGGGAAAAAGAGGGAATTCTAGTGGGAAAAAGAGGGAAAAAAACACTGGAATTCTGAAGGTGACAACTCACCTCTAACCCCATCCCCCAAAATCCCAAATTCCCAAACCCTGCTGGATTGGGCTGGATTTGGGGCCTGTTTTTGGGGGGGGGGGTTTGGCCATTCGGGGATTATTTAGGGCTTTTTTTAGGGGGAATTTTAGAATTTTGGGGAATTTCCAATCCCGCAGGAACGACTGAGCCAAGTGCTGAGGGACCTGGAAGAGGAGAAGGCGCCGGTGGTGAAGTTGGGGGACGCCAGCATCGCCGCCCCCTTCACCTCCAAACTCTCCTCCATCCAGTGCAGTGAGTGCCCAGCCTGGGGAAAAACACCTCGGGGGTGGGAATAAAGGAAAACCTCAGATCTCAACAGTCCTGAGCTCAGAATTCCCAAAATTTAGAGCTTTTGGACACCAGGTTTGAGAACCTGAGACCAGAATTCCCAAAATTTGGAGCTTTTGGACACCGGGTTTGAGGCTAAGGATTATCCCAAACAATCCTAAGACCATTCCAGCTCAGAATTCCCAAAATTTGGAGCTTTTGGACACCAGGTTTGAGGCTCGGGTTTATTCTGAACACTCCTGAGCCCAGAATTCCCAAAATTTGGAGCTCTTGGACACCAGGTTTGAGAACCTGAGCCCAGAATTCCCAAAATTTGGAGCTTTTGGACACCGGGTTTGAGGCTCAGAATTACCCTTGGTATTCTCATAAATAATTTTGAGCTCATCCCATCCCTAAATTCCCAAATCCATTAAAAAACCCACCCCAAATTCCCTTTTCTTGCCCTTTTTTCCCCTCATGGCCTCCCCACACTCCCTCACCCTTTTCCCACCATTTTTCTCTCTTTTCCTCCCATTTTTTTCCCTTTTCCTCCCATTTTTTTTCCCTTTTCCCACCATTTTCCCCCTTTCCCCACCATTTTTTCCCCTTTTTCTGCCATTTTCCCCCATTTCCTTGCCATTTCTCCCTCCCTTTTCCCGCCATTTTTCCCGCCGTTTTCCCCTCATGGCATCCCCACACTCCCTCACCCTTTTCCCACCCACCACTTTTCCCTCTTTTCCCCCCATTTTTCCCCTTTTTCCTGCCATTTTTCCCCTCCTTTTTCCTCCATTTTCTCTCTTTTCCCACCATTTCCTCCCTTTTCCCGCCTTTTTTCCCTCTTTTGCCGCCATTTTCCCCCCATTTTCCCCTCACGGCATCCCCACACTCCCTCACCCTTTTTCTCCCATTTTTCTCTCTTTTCTTCCCATTTTTCCCCCTTTCCCCCCCATTTTTCCCCTTTTCCCACCTTTTTCCCCCTTTCCCTGCCATTTCCCCCCCCTTTCCTTGCCATTTTTCCCCCCATTTCCCCCCATTTTCCCCCTTTCCCCGCCATTTTCCCCTCACCCTTTTCCCCCCCTCACTTTTCCCCTCCTTTTTTCCCCCCTCAAACCCTGCCCCTTACTAATTAATTTTTAATTTTCATTCTTAATTCCCCCTCAGTCTGCCACGTGATCAAGCAGGGCCGTTGCACCCTGGTCACCACTTTGCAGATGTTCAAGATCCTGGCCTTGAACGCCCTGGTGCTGGCCTACAGCCAGAGCGTGCTCTTCCTGCAGGGCGTCAAGTTCAGCGACCTGCAGGCCACGCTGCAGGGGCTGCTCCTGGCCGGCTGCTTCCTCTTCATCTCCAGGTCGAAGGTAATGCCAGGGATTTGGGGGGAAAAAGTGGGAATTGGGAGAAAAAATCCCCCAAAAAATCAGATTGACGGTGACAAAATGGCGGCTGCCTGAGGTGGGAAATGGCGGCTGCCCAAGGTTGGATTTGTGCTCTCCTGGAGGAGCTGGGATGATCCCAGAGCTGCTGCTTCTCAAGCTCCAAGGGAATTTTGGGGATTTGGGGCGAAAAAGAGTCAAAATAGGGAAAAAAAATCCCCAAAAAATCACATTTATGGCCACAAAATGGCGGTTCCCCAAGGTGGGAAATGGCGGTTGCTTCAAGGTGGGATTTGTGCTCACCTGGAGCTGGGATGATCCCAGAGTTTCCTCTTCATCTCCAGGTCTGAGGGAATTCCAGGGATTTGGGGGGAAAAAGTGGGAATTGGGAGAAAAAATCCCCAAAAAAATCGAATTGATGGTCACAAAATGGCGGCTGCCTGAGGTGGGAAATGGCAGTTTGTGAAGGTGGGATTTGTGCTCTCCTGGAGGAGCTGGGATGATCCCAGAGTTTCCTCTTCATCTCCAGGTCGAAGGGAATTCCAGGGATTTGGGGGGAAAAAGTGGGAATTGGGAGAAAAAATCCCCAAAACAATCGGATTGATGGTGACAAAATGGCGGCTGCCCGAGGTGGGAAATGGCGGTTTGTGAAGGTGGGATTTGTGCTCACCTGGAGGAGTTGGGATGATCCCAGAGCTGCTGCTTCTCCAGCTCCAAGAGAATTTTGGGGATTTGGGGGGAAAAAGAGTCAAAATAGGGGAAAAAAAATCCCCAAAAAATCACATTTATGGCCACAAAATGGCGGTTCCCCAAGTTGGGAAATGGTGGTTTGTGAAGGTGGGATTTGTGCTCACCTGGAGCTGGGATGATCCCAGAGTTTCCTCTTCATCTCCAGGTCGAAGGGAATTCCAGGGATTTGGGGGGAAAAAGTGGGAACTGGGAGAAAAAATCCCCCAAAAAATCGGATTGACGGTGACAAAATGGCGGCTGCCCGAGGTGGGAAATGGCGGTTTGTGAAGGTGGAAATTTGGGATTTTGTGGAGTTTCCTCTTCATTTCCAGGTCTAAGGGAATTCCAGGGATTTTATGGGAAAAAGAGTCAGAATAGGAAAAAAATCCCCCCCAAAAATCCCATTTATGGTAAAAAAAACCCCAAATAAATCCCATTTATGGGCACAAAATGGCGAGGTTTTAATTGCTGATTTTTTTTAATTCCTGAGGGTTTTTTTAATTCCTATTTTTTAATTCCTGAATTTTTTTAATCTTTATTTTTAATTATTTTTTTTAATTTCATTTTTTAATCCCTATTCTTTTATTCCTATTTTTTTAACCCCTATTTTTTTTTTTTTTTAATTCTCGATTTTTTAATGCCTATTTTTTTGCATTCCTCTTTTCTTTTTCCTTCATCCCTGGTTCTTTTTGCAGCCTTTGAAGACCCTTTCCAAGGAGAGGCCCCTGCCCAACATTTTCAATCTCTACACGGTGCTGACGGTGCTGCTGCAGTTCCTGGTGCATTTCCTCTCCTTGGTTTTCCTTTACCAAGAGGCTCAAGCCAGGAGTGAGCCCAGGTGAGGGGTTTATCCCAAAAAAAATGCCCCAAAAAATTCCAGGACTGAGGCTTTAATCATGAAAAAATTCCCCCCAAAAAATGCCCCAAAAAATTCCAGGATTGAGGCTTTAATCATGAAAAAATTCCCAAAAAATTCTGGGATTGAGTCCCATTTTTCCACCTCCCAACCCCATTTTAGCCCCATTTTAACCTCGATTTTAACCCAGAAAAAGGGGAATTTTTGGGAATTCCTCTCAGGATCAATCCCAGGGTTTATCCCAAGGTTTATCCCAGGGTTTATCCCAAGGTTTATCCCGATTTTCCTGCCCAGGGAGGAGGAATTTGTGCGACAATTTCCCATTTTTCCACCTCCCAAACCCCATTTTAGCCCCATTTTAACCCCGATTTTAACCCAAAAAAAGGGGAATTTTTTGGGAATTCATCCCAGGGTTTATCCCAAGGTTTATCCCGATTTTCCTGCCCAGGGAGGAGGAGTTTGTGGACCTGAGCCGGGAGTTTGAGCCGTCGCTGGTGAACAGCACCGTGTACCTGCTGGCCATGGCCATGCAAACCGCCACCTTCGCCATCAACTACAAGGTGACCAACGGGGGATGTCCCCACCCTGCCACGAGTTTGCCAGGATTTGCCAGGATTTGCCCATTTTTTCCAGGATTTCCCACACTTTTCCCTGCGTTTCTTCCTCAGTTTTCCCCGTTTCTCTTCGTAGTTTTACCCATTTTCCCAATTTTTTCCCCCCATTTCCTCCCAGTTTTAATCCCCATTTTTTCCCAGTTTTTTCCCCAAATTTTTCCCAGTTTCTCCCAATTTTTTCCCAGTTTTTTCCCCATTTTCCCAGTTTCCACCCCCATTTTTCATCCCTGTTTTTCCCAGTTTTTCCTTCCCATTTTCCCTGTTTTTCCTCCCCATTTTCCCTCATTTTCTCTCCTCTTTTCCCTGCCAGTTTCTCTCCCCTTTTCCCCATTTTCCCCTCCCAGTATAAACCAGTACAGACCAGTGCCCCTAAACTCCGTCCCAGTGCCCTCCCAGTATAAACCAGTTTATCCCAGTCCCTTCCCAGTTTATCCCAGTCCCTCCCAGTATAAACCAGTTTATCCCAGTCCATCCCAGTGCCATCAAACCCCATTTTCCTGCTCCGAAACTGCCTGAAATCGGCTCCCAGTGTCCCCAAACTGTCTCCCAGTGCCCCCAGAGTCCCTCCCAGTGCCCCCAAACTGCCTCCCAGTATAAACCAGTATAAACCAGTGCGTCCCGCCCGCAGGGCCAGCCGTTCATGGAGAGCCTGGGGCAGAACCGGGCGCTGCTCTGGGCGCTGCTGCTCTCGGCCTCGGCCGTGCTGGGGCTGCTCAGCGGCGCCTGCCCCGAGCTCAACCTGGGCTTCGGCCTCGTGGAGATCCCCCTGGAGGTGAGCGGGGATTCCAGGGGAATTCCTGGAATTCCGGGGGAAATTCCCAGGATTTGGGGGGAAATTCCCAGGATTTGGGGGGAAATTCCTGAATTTTGGGGGGAAATTGCCGAAAATTTGGAGGGAAATTGCCGGAGTTCGGAGGGGGGGAATTCCAAATTTTGGAGGGAAATTCCCAGGATTTGGGGGGAAATTCCCAGGATTTGGGGGGGAAAATCGCTGAAATTTGGGGGGAAAGTCCTGAAATTTTGAGGGGAAATTCCCGAAATTTTTTGGGGGGAAATTCCTGACATTTGGGGAGGAAATCCGTGGGATTTCTCAAGTTCCTGGAGGGGTTTTTTGGCTTTGAGCTCTGGGGTGTTTTAGGGAGGGGTTTGGAGGTTCCCAACCGGGTTAGAGCCAAATTCCAGAGGGAATTCCCAACATTCCAGGAAGAATTCCTGGAATTTCAGGGGGAATTCCCAAATTTCAGGGGGAATTCCCAAATTTCAGGGGATTCTGGTCCTGCCTATGGATTTGGGGCTGATTCCCACCTGGAACATTCCGAATTCCCAGGGAATTGGGGAATTAGGGGTTTGAGATTTGGGTCTTTGAGGATTTGGGGATTTGAGATTTGGGGATTTGAGGATTTGGGAATTCCCATTCCCATGTAACATCCCCGAATTCCCATTCCCCAGTTCCATCTGCTGATCCTGGGATGGGATTGGGGTGAATTCCCAGGGATTTGGGGATTTGAGATTTGAGGATTTGGGATTTGGGGATTCGGGGATTTGAGGATTGGGGATTTGGGGATTGGGGATTTGGGGATTGGGGATTGGGGATTTGGGGATTTGAGATTTGGGGATTTGGGGATTTGAGGATTTGGGGATTTGGGGATTGGGGATTTGGGGATTGGGGATTGGGGATTTGGGGATTTGGGAATTTGGGGATTTGGGAATTCCCATTCCCATTAACATCCCCGAATTCCCATTCCCCAGTTCCGCCTGCTGATCCTGGGATGGGATTGGGATGAATTCCCAGGGATTTGGGATTTGGGGATTTGG